>CABHPQ010170387.1:0-43697 GCA_902168405.1 Peromyscus aztecus
CCCTGTCCCTGCCCTCCCACTCTCCTGGGGACCCTCCTGTGGAAGAGAGGGAAGAGAAGTCAGCTCCCACTAGGAGCCAGAACACTCCTGGGAGTTCCCTCACCTGGTATCTGGAATGTCCCCTCTCTACGACTAAACCCCTACCTCAGCCTATATTCCTCGATGCCTGAGACCTGGGGCCCCTGAGAGCCACACTGCTGGCCACCTGCTGGAGAGTGAAGCCATCGGCCCTCCTCAGAAAGTCCCCAGAACACAGGATGCCAGACCCCACAGGGACGGCCGTGTGGATAGTGACCAAGATATTTCCTACCAGACACCAGACCCCCATCTCGTCACCTCATTTGCAAGTTAAGCACAAAAAAGCACATGACAAGAGCAAAGAGGGGGCTCCTCAGGTCACCTCTAAAGCCAAGGATGACGAGTGTGAATGCTCATGGATGCTTTCCCCCAGTGTCCCACTTGCTGGGGACAGCAGTCCAGGCCAGGGGAAGGCAGAATGAATAATGCATCTGTGGCCCTTATAGAAGTTCAGAGCTGCTAGATGCTCAACACGGGGCAAACCCTCACTGGCCTCTCAAGCCTCTTACGATGTAGCTCCCTAATATCAGCCTGACTTTTATGTTTCCTCCCTGGTTCACCGTGTTTATAAGTGGGTCATCTTTGAACTATTCAAAACATACCTCCAGGGGAGAGGGGGCGGCCTTTATAAATAACCTTTACTATCACTGCGCAGGTCGGCTGTGTTCCTCATGCTCAAGGAACAGGAAAGCACATGTTCGTGACTCATCCCAGCCCCGGAAGCATGGCCATGCTCCCGACTCCCAGCCAGGCCTGCACAGGGTCCTTCCGAGGCACACTTACACGCTCACCTGCATGGGATGACCCCCGCATAGGAAGGGAAAAGGCTGGTACCCAAATGCCATTACTTGGAGCCAGGGGATTTGTGCAGTGACAATCGACTTGGCCATGTACAGCTGATGAAGCTCCACATTCAAAGCTATCACTGCAGATATGGCTGTCAGAGAGCAGGATACAGGGACCAGGGGGCTTCTGTTCTGACTCAGATTCCCACTGTGGTCCTGTATCAGGGCCCCAGGCCCTTCTCACTCATAACCCATCATCTAGTGATTGCTGGAACTCACAGCCAGTCACTTCTGTGTGGTTAGGTTGTAAACTGCACCATCCATGCAGGTCAGTGCTCTAAACCTGGACCACAGGGTCACCTCCTGGACATGTCACAGAGAGCAACAGCCCAGTGCATGAGGGAGCCTCACACTTTCTGGAAACCAAGGAGGAGGTATGCACATGAAACCACAGCCACTCGTCACACCAACACCTCTTGCCCCCGGGGTCCCCATCACCAACTTGCAATCTCCCAGCAGGTCCGGCTACCAGATCCAACTGTCCCGTTTCTTTATTCCACAAATTGTGACTTGATAAAATAGGATCTCTTGTTGGGAACCCTAGGACAGCCTGTCGTGGTCACCAGTGCTCCCAAGTGGCCTTTCTAGAAGAGGAGGAGGCCTGCGGTGAGCCCACCCTGGGGTGCTCCAGGCTGAACCCAGGTGTGGGTTGTGGGTGTGTTTGGGGCTGGGCCTGTGTTTCTCTTTCAACTGGGGACAGAGCCAGGCCCGTGGCGGCCCAGAGCTTTGCTAAGTGCAGGTTGGATAGCTCGTCTCCATGCCAGGAGCCCGAGGGCCGGGGACTTCATTCCTGAAGCAGGTGCTCGGCCTTCCCCGGCAGCCAAGCAGGTAAGTACATGAAGCCTGCCTGGATGGCTGCTGTTAGCTCTTTGAAACTCGAAACTCCTCCCACCTCTGGCAGCTTAGAGAGACCTTCTATTGTGACTGTCTGTGCATCCCCCTCTACTCTGTCCCCCTGTCCCCCATAACCCCACTGTCCGTCTGTCCAGCTCTCTAAGAGGCCAGCATCCTACCATATGCAGTGACCTGGTATCAGGCAGTGTGGCATGTCCAACCCCATTCCTCTCCAACTCCAGTAAAGGTGCCCTACCCAGGTCCCCAATGTGGCCACCTTACCTGTACAGGGCTCCCAGTGCTGGACGCCACAGCCAGGGGTACCCAGAAGCCAGAGCGCCACACACAGCGTCAGCAGGGCAGACATGAGGGGCTCGGGTCCCAAGATCCATCCAGGGGCTCCACTCGCCTGCAGAGAGGCAGCCACTACTAATTCCCTGCGAGGGGCAGTCTGGGCCCCAGGTGGTCACTGTGATGAACCCATGTCAGTGTCTGCAGGAGGACAGAGGTGGCCCTGGCAGCAATGGCAGCCCTTAGTTGTTCTGCAGGTAGCAAAAGGCGGGTGGCCCTGGCAGGCTGGGGCTTCAGCTGCAGGCAAGAGCTTATCTCTTCACTTCCCTGCTGGGCTTGGGTCCCGTGTGCAGGTGACAAGGGGTATCAATCTTCAGGACTGGGATTAGTCATTGGCAAAGCTCACCCTCCCGAAGGAGAGACAGAAATAGATCCTTCAGCGGTGCGCTGAGAACAAACCAGAAAAACTTAGAAAACCAGTTTTTCTTGGGGGCAGATGACGGCGGAGTGCTGCCCTGCGTGCGTGCGTGCGGGACTCAGTGCAGGTGACCTTGGCAGACCTGGAGCTAGCGATGGGGGCAGGTGCTCTGCCGGTCCACCCCGAGCTATGCCCTCAGCTGGAGTGGGTGTCCCCAGAGGCCCCAGCATTCAGTAGGAGTCAGCCTTAGGTCCTGCAGGAGGTCAGGTCCTCTGTCCTGTGCTGGGATCAGGATCAATCTCAGAGGAGGTGGTGACAGCGGCCGATCTGCCCTGCGAGGTCCCACACCGTCCCCAGGAGGGCTGGCTTTGAGGAGGGCTTTTTATCTGGTGCCCAGCCCTCAGAGGGTGTGTGGGTTTGTCAACTGTTGGCTTCAGGAATTCCCCTGTGGGGGGAGCCATCCTTAAAGAGAGCTGTTCCAAAGGAGAGGGGTTAGATGGCCTGGGGAGGGTGTGTTGCCTATGTGCTCAGTTCCCTTAGGGAGGCTTTTGGCTCAGCAAGACCCCTTTTCACCGGCCCCTAAGACATACGGTTTTCCCCAGCTTTAGAAGGAATGCCCCAGTTCAGAACTCAGGCAGAGCCTGACTCTGTGGGTGTTTGCAAATGGCAGACCCTGTGTGTGTGTGTGTGTGTGTGTGTGTGTGTGTGTGTGTGTGTGTATGTGTGTGTGTGTGTGTGTGTGTGTATGGAGTGGGAGAGGGGACAAAGACGGATGGAGAAGAGAGAAAGAAGTGGGGGGAAAGCCCCAGTTTGGGGCCCTGGCAGTCTCTGACTCAGTGGGTGTTTGCAAGCTCAAGACCCTGTGATTAGGGAGAGACCAGAGACCACAAGACAGAGCGGACAGGAAGAGATAGAACTGGAGGAACAAGAGAGAGAGAGACGGGGCGGGACAAGACAGGGACAGAGAAGGAAGAAGGGAGGCTCCGAAGAGTCCTGGAGGGTCTCTGTGCAGGGGACATGCATCCTGGGCCCCTTCTCCCTGGAGACCCTGATCTGCAGTTTCTGTTCCAGTGAGAGGATTGGGGACGTGTGGTGACTAGAGTATCTGTGAAGAAAACCTTGAAGAGATATTTCTTATACACGACGACCCTTTTCCTGGCGCAGGGACGCGTTGGGGTAAGTTTCTTCACCACTGGGCCCCTGGCTCCTTCCTGGTGGGACATGTGGAGTAGTGGCAGGATTTCCAGAGGTCCTCTCGTGGATCTGAGCAACTGTGAGAGCTTGTATGCAGCCCACTACCATGGTCCTAGCCGTCGAAGGAGAGATGCATGGTCCCCAGGGAGCACCAGCCTGGTCTGAGGGTGGGAGGTGTGGGGGGGAGCACCAGCCTGGTCTGAGGGTGGAAGGTGGAGGGGGGAGCACCAGCCTGGTCTGAGGGTGGGAGGTGGGGAGGGGAGCACCAGCCTGGTCTGAGGGTGGGAGGAGTGGGGGGGGAGCAGCGGCCTGGTCTGAGGGTGGGAGGTTGGGGGGCGAGCACCAGCCTGGTCTGAGGTGGGAGGGGGGGAGCACCAGCCTGGTCTGAGGGTGGGAGGTTGGGGGGAGCACCAGCCTGGTCTGAGGTGGGAGGTGGAGGTGGGGGAGCACCAGCCTGGTCTGAGGTGGGAGGTGGAGGTGGGGGAGGGAGCAGCGGCCTGGTCTAAGGTGGGAGGTGGCTGTCCTGTCATAGAGTTTCTTTCCCAGCTTAGGAACACTTTGTCCTGGACCAGGGCCCCTCCCAGCCCAGCTGCAGGTCATGGTGGTAGCCTCCAGAGCCACACCCCAGGTGGAGCATGGCGGTGACTTCTGCAGGATGGGCAGCTAGCGCCTGAGCAGGGCCACGGGCCCCAAGATGGGGCTGCACACAACACCCTCTGACTCTTACTGCTCGTCAAATGAAACGGTGACATTTGTTTTTTAACAGGCTGGTTTAAGGAATTAAAATCATGCTCCCTTGGGAAAATTCTTCCTTGTTGCATTTGGTGTGGTCACCGCCACCCCCCCCCCCCCCCCCCCCCCGCCCCGTGTCGTCAGCAGCAGGCAAGAGCTGGTTATAGGAACGATCATGTAAAACCCCACAACAGCTACCTCAGTGTGGGGGCCTGACTGTGAGACTCCAACACACCACAGGGGGCTCCGAACATCCACATCTGGAAACTGTGTGCCTAGCATGCAAGGGCCATCCAGCAAGTCAGACCACAGACGTGACCTGGATAAAGCAGCAGGTCACAGGCATGCCAGCTCCTAAGCCCTCAGTGACAGAAGAGAGTCCAAACCTCTTCCTGTGTGCAGTTGGAGACACTAGCAAAAAAAAAACAACAACAACAACAACTCATGTCTCTTCCCAAATTTTTTCCAAGTTGATTTTGTCACAGAAATCACTTCTCCCACATTAAATGCAGGAAAGACTCCCGGACATGGGCCAAGAGCAACGTGAGGGGATACGTGAGGAGAGTTGTTTGTGATTGGCCTGAGCCTTACACAGTTCACCCAAACCTGAGCTCCCTACCTGTTAACAGATCTCAGGCAGGAACACCCCACCCCCAGTCCAGTGGGAAAAGAAAACCTCCTAAGAGGTGGACATGTAACTCAGTCTATAGAGTGATTGCCCAGCCCTGGGTTCAATCCCCAGCACCCCATCAACCAGATATAGCGAGGCACTTCCTGTAATCCAGGGACTCAGGGAGGTGGGTGATCAGTTCAAGGTCTTCCTAGGCAACACAGCAAGTTTGAAGCCAGCCTGGGCTACTTCAGACCTGGTCAGGAGGAAAGAAGGGAGAGAGAGGAAGGAAAAGAGAGAGGGAGAGAGGGAGCGTTAGTTAGATCACAGACCCTCTGGGTGCCTTTCTCACTCTCCCAGAAGTCAGGCCATGCCCTGAGGTCTGTCCCTGCTGTATCAGAGAGCTCTGGCCTCTTCAGAAAAAGCGGACCCAGCCTCCCCACTAGTCGATAATGTTTTCTTTAAGACTTACAGGTCTTTGAGACAACCTCCAGGTGCGTCTTCACAGTTGCGTGTCTGCTCAGCTCACTCTTGCACCTGCATCAGGGAGTCCAGTGTGTGACCCGCTTCTTACTGCACCCCAGTCACCACCCCAAACATCGTCTACGTCATGTTACCCTCCCGTGTGCTCCATCACCCTCTGTCCTATGACGTCCCTATTTCCTTCGCCCGAATCGTGTTGGTACTGCTTGATAAAATACATACGCACTAGCTTTCCCTTTCAAAAGTGTATCTACAGGGGCTGAGGAGATGGCTCCATCCATACAGTACTGCCTTGTCAGCACAAGGACTAGAGGTCAATACCCAGAGCCCACGTGCAGAAAGCTGGGTGTGGTAGCACAGGCTTGTCATGGCACCCCTGGGGAGCAGGGAGAACTCGCTGGCCAGGAAGCTTTGCTTACTTCCAAGTTCTAGACCAATTAAAGACCTAGTTTCAGGAGGGGAAAAAAGTATACATATAATGCCCAAAGTTGTCTTCCACCTGCACACACATACATGCACCTGCACACACACAAACCACACACACACACACACACACACACACACACACACACACACACAGAGAGAATGGGTGTACACATACATATACACACAAATGTATCAGCAGCCAAGCATGATGGAGCGTGTCTGTAGTCCCAGCATGCAGAACGCTAAGGCAGGAGAATTGCACGTTCCAGGCAGCCCATACTCCACAGGGAGTTGCTAGCCTGAGATACAGTGAGACCCTGACTCAACAATAAAACAAGGCTTAGCATCTCTGGCCTATATTCTTCTTCACACAAACTTTAAAAAACATGTGTCCTCATAGCGGGGTGTAATAGCACACACCTGTAGCGCAGCTACTTGGGAGACTGAGGCAGGAGGATCACTTGAGCCCAGGAGTTCAAGGCCAGCATAGACAACATAGCCAGACTCTATCATAAAATAAAAAAATAAAATAAACATCCCATGTAAAACTCCAAAACCAACATTAAATAGTCAGCAAATGTATTACAGGAATCTTTGGGCTGGGGAGATGGCCCAGTGCTGTACAAGCATGAGACTCTGCATTCAGATCCTTGGTATCACCATGTGTTAGTACATGCCTGTGATCCCAGCCCCGGGGTCATGGAGACAGAAGGATCTCGGGAGCATGCGGCCAGCCAGTTCGCCAATCAGTGAACTCCTACAGGGATATTATCACTGTTGTAAACACAATTCTTTGTGTGTGTGTGTGTGTGTGTGTGTGTGGTCTGTGTATATGTGTGTATGTATAAGTGTAAGTGTGTATGTATGTTTTGTGTATGTGTAAGGTCTGTGTGTATGTGTGGTCTCTGTGTGTATGTGTGTGTATATGGTCTGGTATGTGTAGCATGTATGGCGTGTGTGTATGTGTATAATTATGTGTGTGTATGTGCTTCATACATGAAATTATTTTTTTCTCATATTTAATGTTTCATATTCTTGTTTTCTAACCATACTACTGACAGTTTGCCATGACATCATCTAATTTATTGTGATTTTTTAATATCCAAGTTTCCCCTAAATATATATTAAAATGTCTTATGCAAATGAGGTTTTACAGAGTGCTTAACTTTTCTCCCTGGATCTGACATTTTTACGTTTATAGCTTTTCCTTTCAGGTTTTGATTTTAGTACGTTTATGCATATTTCAAGTGTACAGGCGCAGTCTCGCTTTATTTCTTCCTCCAGAGTACACACTTTCACCAACACTGCCTACACACAATCTGTTCTACAGTGTGTGTTTGAGCTCTGACTTCTGCTCCATTTCTCTCCAGAACTCTGGCCGTATGTATTCCGATGCCATGTTGTTAGGTGCATATGTGTTTTTGATCATTACATACTCCAAATGCCCTTTCCATGGCTGACCTATTGCATTCCCCATTCCTCTGTCAATCAGCTCTGCCTAGGCCTCCCCCTCCCCAGGCATCTGAGGTCCCTGTCACGTGCCTCTGCTTCATACATCAGACACCAACATGCAGATTCCCACCTCACAACAGTACCACACAAGCCTACAAAGGGCTCTGGTTTGGAAAGTTGGAAGACATCTGACATAGCCCTGAGATAGTCCAACATGGTGCATACACCCATTATGAGGCCCCAAGGTTCAACAGTAAACCGCACGCGAAACAGGGCCTGCCGTGCTCCCTGAACACAGGAATGCACCCCAGTTTTCTCTTCATCACTGGATCCAAAGGGGAGGTGCCATGCAATATTGTTCCTGGTTCCCGAACCCAGCGGAAGGAAAGGGAAAGGAAAGGATGCTACTCTTGGGAGTGGCATCCAGGCTTCCAGAGTACAGGGCCCTGTACTAAGAATCCATGACAAACACCCTGGGAGGAAGCACGTGGATTCGGGAAGCATGTGTGCTCTGAGGTTTGCTAATGTCGTGGTGAATTTTGCATTAGGTAGTGTTGCCATGGCATTCAGATACCTGGTCCAAGCTGCCCAGACACTGCAGTAAAGGGACTTATTGGGGTGAGGGGGTTATCCAACCCACTTAAGGTCACAGGCAAAAACTGAGCTCCCCAAAAAGAGGTACTTCTTCAGAAGCCAGCCTCCAGACTCTAGCTGTATTACCAACCCTTCCTGAACCTCCAGCAGCAGTCTGGTCTTGCCACCCCTTGTCAGTCACATGAGTCAATTCCTAAAGTAAGCACCTCTCCCATCTAGAGGAGCACCTGTCCGCATATGTGCGTGTGTATGTGCATGCGTGCATGCGTGCGTGCGTGTGTGTGTGTGTGTGTGTGTGTGTGTGTGTATGTGTGTGTGTGTGTGTGTGTCTGCATCTGTCCACTGACACACACATCTGTCAATTCTGCTTGTCTAGAGAGCCCTGGTGGTCACAGCTTGGGGTGGGGAGGGGCTCCTTAACTCTGGTCCAGGGCACACCTCCGCAGAATGCAGAGGAGTGTGGTCTTGGGGAAGAAGGACAGGAGGACCCTTTGGTTTTCTTCTAACCTGGAGCTTCACGGTGCTGCTATAGGGGAAGCAGATTCTCCTACAGAGGGTATTTAAAGCTCGGAACTCCTGTTCTGAGTAACTCCTGAGAAGTCAGCCCCCCAACCCCTGCGCCCCCGGGGTGTCTGTCCATGCCTCTCTCCCCCTCTCTTAATAGCCACACTTAAATCTATATAAAACTCTTTATTTTATTTTATTTTATTTCCTCCTCCTCTTAGCCTTCTCCTCCTCCTCTCCCTCCTCCTCCTTGTTTTTCAAAACAGGGTTTCTCTGTGTATCCCTGGCTGTCCTAGAACTCTCTCTGTAAACCAGGCTGTTCTCAAACTCAAACATCCTCCTGCCTCTGCCTCCCAAGTGCTGGCATTAAAGGTGTCTGTGCCACCACTGCCCAGCTGTGAAACTGTTTCTTAAACTCCAACTCTGCCTCATGAATAGAAAGGACCGATTCTGAGGAATCTCTGAGTGAATGCCCACAGCAGGCAGGACCTGGGGTGGGTCCCTCCGCTCTCCAGGTAGGGAAGACCGGCATTAGGTACTTCTGTGGCCACAACATTTAGCTCTATAACACCCCATCAGTGTCTATGAGGCTCTTCATTATGGAATCTCTCCAGGCAACTCTTCCCAAGGCTCAGGAAGGTCACGCTGGCAGTTTAAGGTCTCCCGGACTGCTCTGAGCGTGGGCACTATGGTCTGCAGGAAGGTCCCTCGCAGAGCTCAGCTCCCTGTCTGCAGGAAGAAATCCCCAGGGTCCGTGTGAAGGGACAGGCTCGAGGCTGAGGGATGGTCCCTCACTGTCTTCAGGAAAAAAGAGTGCTGCAGAACCCTGTCCCAGCCCCAGGAATAATTTCTCAAAGTAGACTGCCTGCTGGAGTCACCACGGCTCAAGGCCTGGACCCTGTTTTCCGGTACAGCATCCAAAGGCAGCCTGGAGAGAGCAGCGCCACTTCCCAATGCCCCCAGTTACTGACTAGCATATTTCTTATTCTCAAATCTGCCTGTGTCCCTGAAAGGTGACACACCTTAGGAGATTACTAACTGCTTAACTGTCAGACACTTGAAGTTGCCACGTGGCAAGACTCTGAGGCTGGGAAAGCAGAGCCACCCGGGTCCACACTTCTACAGTTGGGGAAGACAGATGGCAACGCGGGGCCAGTGCCAGAGGCCACCAAGCCGCATCCTGCCCGGGGTCCCACGTTCATTTCCGGCTTGCGAGGCCCCGGCTCCCCTGCAGCAAAGCCCGCTGCACGAAGCATGTTCTTAAAATTCTTTGCAGATTAACCCGCATTACTGTGAGCCCCATAAAAGCGCCTGGCGGCTCGCGGTGCTTTCCCCGGCAGGCGGCCGCGGAGGGCGGCGCAGCTGGCGGGAAGCGCAATTAGGGCGCGGGCGCAGCACTTCAAAGGCTCGGGCGGGCTGTAATTAGCGGCACCGCGGGCGGCGGCCCCGGCCTGCGCCCCAACAAAGGGCCAGGGTTGCCTGAGTCACCCCGGGGCCCGGGAGCGCTCTTGCCAGGCCCATCCTGCAAGCCCATGCGCCCCTGCCCTCACTCCAGGGTCAGCGGTCTGCAGGGAGGAGGAGATGCTCGGGCTAGGGAAGTTCCTACCAAGTCCAAGCAAACCCACCTTAGCTCAGGGTCTCTGAGATCAGCCTGAGCCACCAGACAGTTGCACAGGAAGAGGATGGAAGAGAGAGGTTATCTTGACTGCCAAAGGGAAGGATGGGGAGCTGGACCGCTTGTTCGGAGCTTCCAGAAGGACCTACCCAAGAGCAGGAAGGGGCCTGGAGCTGACCCTCGCTAGGACTGAGCATTGGTCCCCTGCTGGTAGTGAGTGTCCTGGATATTGCCTGAGAAGGTTATCACAGCAGTTTTCTCAGGACACTGGATAGACATCCCTGGCAGCCAGTGTCCCAGGGCAGAGGGTGAGTATGTCTGTGGAGTGTTCTTGAAGGGATCCCCGGAAGGTCCTGGGAGGGAGGGCACACTTCTGTGGTGCCTTGGGATACAGCCTTCGGTTGCTCATTGCTTTCTTTCTAGGTTGAGGGAAAAGCTTATTTGGGAGTACAGGCTGTTTTTCTTGTGTTTACTCTATTTTTAAAAATGTTTATTTCCTGTGATGGTTCACAACTGCATTGATTGAAACCTTGACGGAACCTAGAATCTCCCCAGCAGACAAATCTCTGGGCACGTCTGTGAGCGTATGAGGCCTACCCTGAATGTGGGAAGCCCTATTGTGTGGGCTGGGGTCCTGTACTGCATAAAAAGGAGAAATCGAGCAGAAACTCAATGTTCATCACGTGCTCTTCTTGACTGCCAGTGTGTAAAACCAGCTGCCTCGGTTTCCCCGCCAGCATAGCTTCCTACCATCGTGGACTGTATATTGTAACTGGAGCCAAGATGACCCTTTCCTTCTTTAAATTACATTTGTCACGGCAAAACAAACAAAAAAAATCAACCAAACAAAACCAAGATACCAGTCATGGTGGATCAGGGCCATGGCAATGACCGAGTGTTTAACCCTGTCATCCCTGTAGAGACCCGGTGTCTAGTATGGTCACATCCAGAAGGCCTATGGGCTCACAACTGCAGCTTATGAATTCGGGGGGATATGGTGCAGCCCATTTAAAACCATAACCGTAGCAAAGAGATGCAAAGACACCATTTAGGATAGCAGTAGGTGAGTGAGAACCAGTTGTGGCAGCTGCCCTACGTGCAGCATCAGGAATCAAATGTGCAACTTGAAAACCACGGGTTTCACCAGCCATGCTGTCACGAGGAGGCAGGTCAGCGAGGATGGGGACCCTGGGTCGACCGCATCTCATCACATCTAGGAATGCCGATCACCCGCAAACACTGGAGAGATGCTGGTCACGTTGTCGTTTCAGCGAGAGCTTTCTTTGGTGGAGCTGTGAAACTGCAGCCCTGTCCATGTTGCTGGCTGGCAATGAACTCCTGTGTGATCCATGCAGTTTGTTACAGTGACAATGACGGGCCACTGAGCGCTCCAGTCTCATCCCCGCTGACAGGTTGGAGGTGCACCGTCAGCCATGAAGCTTTCCCAGTGGTTCATGACAGTTCCCAGCTGTCATGCTCAGCAAATACATTACATCACTTAGACAAACACCGGCTTTTAAATATAATCGTATTTTTCTTATTACCCCATAATAGACCCATTGTTGAAGCCTCATCTCATACTGATGTCAAAAAGAAGGAAATGAAAATTAACCTAAGCTCCTTCAGAGGTTGTCATTTAATATCCTGGTACACTACAGCAAAAATGTGCACACACACACATGTATATAAAACATGGTGTGACTCTGTGCATAACATACAGGTAGACATGCTTGCACCCCATGGCCTCTTGCTAGCCACCAACAGAGCTGACGATGGAATCATGGAAGCACCAAACAGCACATTCTCCGTCTCCTGCACAGGACATCCTGCCCAACCCTGCCCCACCCTACCCCTTTCCTAAAGAGAGCTGGGGAGGAGAGGGACCCAGAGCCAGCAGAGCAGGCCTGAGTGAGCTTACCAAGACCGGCTAGTTCCAACCCCAGCTGTCTCTTGTTCTATTCCCTCACTGAGGTCAGAGAGTCCTGCAGACGCTCCCTGCCCAGACCAAGTCAATATGCACAGATTACCAAAACAGCAGGTAGGGGCAAGTGCCATCTCCACCAGACCTAGTCTAGGGCTGAGAGGACAACTCCACCCTGCTCACCTGCTTCCCCCGACAGCACCACCCAAGCCTACGCCTGCATCAGGAGAGCCCACAGGACGTCTCAAGGCACCCTTCCAAGATCAAGATTGGCACCCTGGCCAATCCCAGATGCATGCAGGCATGAGCCACACAGAGTGGGCAGCAGGGAAGGGAGCTGATCTTTCTAGACAGGGTAAGGGTATGGCTAAACAGCATGGTAGTAGCCGTGGTGCAAGAGAGAACAGGCAACTAAGGAATCAGGTTGGGTCCACAGAGACTGAGTTCTTGGATATCTCTGCAGCCCCATGGGCACCTGGCTGGTTCTATCATAGAACACGTCAAGTCTGTCTGGCCAGTTTCCTGAACACTAAGCAACCATTGGCTCACACTCTGGCTCCCCGGTGACTCCAGCTTGGTTGAAATGGCTATGACAAAGCACCACTCACCAGGGACTTGAACACTAGGCACATTGCTCATAGCCTCCAAGTCCAAGGCTAGAGGCAGCAGCAACAGTCTCAGGGAGGCCTCGCTTGAGTTCCAGAGAGCTGTGGTCTCTGGTCATCCACATGGGACAGAGCACAGGAGTAAACTCTCTGGGGTCTCTAATAGGGCACTAACACCACTCCTGGGGCCCCACCCTCACCAGTGAGTCACCTCCAAAGGTCTCACCCACATTAGGGATTAGTTTTCAACTATGCTCACACAAGCATTTCAGTCCATAACATTACCCTACAGTCCCTAAAAAACCATGTCCTCAGATGCAAAACACATTCTGAACCCCAACATCCAGCATCCACTCTAAGGTTCAAAGCCTCATCTAAAAATCCTGAAAAAGGGATGTGGGTGAGACTTCTGGTGCACTCTCCCCAGGCTGTGCACCTGTGAAATCAGGCAAGTTGTGAGCTCCCAAAACAGGTAGAACAGACGCAAGTCGCGCTCTCCTAACCCATCATCACTGCCACCATCACCTGGGGGGAAACCAGTGTGGGGTTTCAGGCCACAGGCTGTCAGACATAATAGAAATAGGTGGTGAGGTTGTGACAACCTGAAGCAGCGGCAGGGGACCTGGCCAGGGCCTGGGAGCCCGGGCTGTGACAGCTGCTTGTGGTTGTGTGCGAGCAAATAGCTGGGCAGCCAAACATGGGATACCCTGCAAGCTCTGCTTTCCCCGGAGTGGACACAGTTCTTCCTCTCCACTTTCAGACAGGGGAATTGTGTCTGCAGACCTATTAATTTTCCAGTCCCACGCATATGACACTGTCTGGGTAGATGACAACCAACTCAACTGTAACCCCATACCTGGGGTCAGCACAGCAAGCACAGGTTCAGAGCCCTGTCCCAAGCCTGTGTCCACAGGGGTACCAGGGGAGCCAGGGCTCTGGGCGCAGGAGAGGGAAGGTGGAAGGATGTGCCTCATGGCCAGGAAAGGGAGTCTGGGTCTTCCTTGGGAACAGTGGGAGTCAGGTATGCTGAAGCAGGGTAGTGTGAGCTGAGCCCTAGGGAAAGCAGACCTGGACAGAGGCAGACACAGGAGGCCACAGAAGGACTAGGCACTAAAGAGACACGTTTTCCAAGTAGCCAGTACTGCAGGGGGAGAAATACAGATGTGGGGGTAAAAGGCAGGCAGTCCCTACAGGCTTCCACTGAAGGCAGGACCAAGGCCAGGGACAGATTCCGAGGCAGAGCCACAACTATCTTCTTCCATGGGTCAAAACTTGCAGGTGAATGTGGATTTTGGGGAAAGGGGGTAAAATGAATCAAACTCCAGACAATGCAGGTCGAACTAACAATAAAGGAAGATGTTTACAGATAATGAGGGAAAGAAGTTGTCCTCTAGAGTCCCCAGCCCAGCACAGGGTCCTGCCTCCTTGAGCCAGAGGTGGCCCCACTGCTGCAAAGCAACCACGATGACGACTAATGGAGGAGCTCTGCATGGGAGCACAGAGGAGGGCTTCCTGGAAGTGGAGGCAGAGTTCCCAAGAAGAGCAATACAGCAGGCTGGGGGCATCCTCCCCTGTGCTCCTGGGTCCCTGTGAAAACTCAAGTTTTGTGTGAGTCAAGCTGCCCAGACAGCTTTTCGGACACAATAGGTCCAGGGCCACACAATCCACTCGGGAGCAAGCCTTACCGCCTCTTGGTCAGGTCGACTCGGTGCTGTCGTCTTGACCGGACTCTTCAGCAAGACACAATGTCACAATGAGTGAGCGCTCAGCAGTTATCAAAATGCTCACTCACACTCTTCATTCCTCTGAGCTCTGCCTCAATCCATCAGCTCGCTCCAGGCCAGTGACAGACCTTATCTCAAAAACAAACAAAAAAAAAAAACAAGGTGGACACAGCCTAGAAACAACATCTGGCCACCATGTGCACATAAATGGGCACACACACACACACACACACACACAAAGAACTTATTTAAAACAGAGAGCCCACATGTACAGACTAGTTTTTTTTAAATTAAGACTTCAGAAAAAAATATGTGTATGTGTATTTTGTCTGTCTGTATGTCTACATGCATACAGTACCTGAGGAGGTCAGAAGAAGGCGTCACATCCCTGGACACTGGAATTACAGACACCTGTGAGCCACCATGTGGATGCTGCCTGCGACTTGAAGCCCAGTCTTCTGGAAGAGCAGCTAGTGCTTTTAACCAGAGCCATCTTTCCAGCCATTGAACTCTAATTTTAATTCATATCTCTACCTTAGTTGCAAAGATTATGACAAGTGATGAAACGTTCCAGTGCTGGAGAGATGGCTCAGTGGTTAAGAGCACTTGCTGTTCTTGCAGAGGACCCTGGTTCAATTCCCAGCACCCACAGGATGGTGCACAGCCATCTGTAACCCTAGTCCCAAGGGATTTGATGCTATCTTCTGACCTCCCTGAGCATCAGACACGCATGTGGTGCACATACATACATGAAGACAAAATACTCGTTTACATTTTTTAATTAATTAATTAATTTTAAAAAGACTTTCCTGAGTAAAACTCAGACACTGCAGAGCCCTGCAGGTCCCAGCCAGCAGAAACACAGACGTCTTGTATGATGGGGACTGGCTGGTCTCCGGCGCTCCAGTCACACCTGAGTCAGACTCCAGCCCCGGGCAGCTCCTCTACTAAGTGCCAGCAGGTGCTTCTACCTGATGCCAAGGCTAGAAACTCTGCTGGGGCAGAGCCTCCTGAGGCTTTGGGACAGCCTCAGGGCCAGCACCTGGGAGCTCATTAGAAATGCAGATACCCAGGCCCCACCCAGTCCTGGGACCAGAGAGGCCTGGCATCTTTGCTGCAATGAGCCAACTGATGCACCCAGCTGGGGGAGCCATGCCAGGACTGGGGTGCAAGAGGCCAGCCCTGATGAGATGGAAACATTAGCAATGATGGATAAGGAGGTCACTGCCTCCCAAGGTTGCCGAGGAAGCCAGAAACTGCCACAGAAAGAAAATTAACTATAGTCTTGAATGTGGCCTTGACCCTCAGATACAAGGGGGTGATGGCCAGTAGTCACAGACCTGCTAAAAGCAGAAGGTGTCCAGGACAGGGTAAGGTAAGCGATCCCTCCCAGCCCAAGCTTCCCCTGACATCATAACTGGATTCCTGAGGTTAGCCCTAGGGCCCACCCAGCATCCTGACCACAGCAAAGGGAAAGTAAGTACTGTGACATCCCGTTGGAGAGACTGGGAACACCTCAAAAACACTGTGCCCTGTCTCCAGGTGTCCTAAGAGGAGACACTAACCGTCCACCCATTTAAAGCCGGGACTGCTGGGACCTAAGTTGGTTTCCTCAGCTATTTAGTCGCAGTAACAGAAGCTGACTGACCCAAGGCGCTACACCCTAGGGACACTAGAAGGGCAGCTGCCACAGGAAAGTCAGAGTTTGGGACCATCGCTCTGGAGCAAGCTTGTCATAGGCTGCCAGGTCAGAACCATAGACTCGTACACGTGTCTTTCCACGATGTCAGAATGTGTTAACCATGATAAATCTACAAAGCACGGAGGTTTCATTGGCAGCAATTTGCCAAGTAGTCACAACAAGTAGGCAAACACAGGTTCTTTGATTTCGATCTTAATTACTAATATTAACTCCCGGCTCACACATTAAGCATCACCGGTAATAAAATACTCGACTAACAGGCTGTGGAGGTGGCTCAGTGGGTAAAGGCGCTTTCTGCACAATCCTAAACACTTCGGTTTGACCCCCAGAACCCATGTAAATGTGGAAGGAGAGAACAGATTCCACGGTTGTCCTCTGACCTCTACACACATGCACACAGAGACATAAACACACCATGCACACACACATACACAATAATAATAAATAATGTTTTTTTTAAATACTCTGACCAAAAACTGATTTAGGGAAAGAAAGGGTTTATTTGGCTTATATTTCTAGGTCATAGTCCTTCATTGAGGGAGGCCAAGGCAGACACTTAAAAAGGCAAGAGCCATGGAGGAACACTGCTTGCTGTCTCAGACACAGGCTCATACTCAACTAACTTTTTTTTTATATACAACCCAGAATCACCTGCCCAGGGAATGGTGCCACCCACAGTGGACTGTGCCCTCCTATATTAACTAACAACCAAGACAATATCCCCCACAGACGTGCCCACAAGCTAATCTGATCTAGACAGCCCTCGAATTGAGACTCCCTTCTCAAGTGATTCAAGGCTTTGTCAAGTTGAAAGTTAAAGCTAGCTAAGACAATATCTCTATCTCCATCTCTCTATTCTGTGTCTATATCATCTGTTGGTAATAGGCAGATATGACTGTAAAGAAGAAAGAGACCATAGCAGAATCCAAGGAGTTTCCAAATGGCCCAACAGAGGTAAAGTAGGAAGCTGCCAGAATGGAGAAGAGTCTCTTCAAGGGTCAGATGCCCAGCCCTTCTGGAGATCTGCTGCAAACAGAGCTGAGCTGCAGAGAAAAGGTACAGGGCAATAGAAGATGTAGACATGACGGGCAAGACTGAGCCTAAATGGACAGACAAGTGGACAGATGGCAGGTCCAGAGAGATGGACAGACGGACAAGACAGAAATCCAAGTAGGCCATGTCAACAGAGAGAAGAGAGTTGCACTGAAGCCCGTGGGACAGTTAGGTGTTCTCTGGCTAGCTGTCCCGTGATGCACACATTAACAGTCAGGTGACAGGTTGCTGGGGTGTGGCCATTACATGTGAAGTGTCACCCTCTTGGTAGAGGATACTCTTCAGTCTGATGTGTTCAATAAGTTCTTGGACCTGGTTTTCCTGGTATGCTCTCAGTGCACCCATATGCTCCTGTAGTCCTGATCTGCTCTGGTAAGTTTATAGACTGGCGTTTCAGTTCATTTAGGAATAAGTTATTTGTGAGTTATTTGTGCCTCCTTGGTGGCGTTGGATGGATGCTGCCATTCACATGTGCACTCAGTTTGCATACTCATCCTCCACCCCCAAAATAGTTAAAAGCTGTCTGTAAAATGGAGTCTCAGAGCAAGGCAAAGCCTGAAAAAACAGTTTTACATGATCTGAAGTCTATCAGACCTCACGCAACACAGCCCGAGCTCAGTGAAACTCACATGATGATTGCTCATGGAAGCTCACAGACCCCCATTCTGACACAATGGCCTCCCATGGTCATGTTGACCTGGTTGTTTGGTGATGCTGAAGTCATGAGCTTCTCTCTTCTATGTGTTGGAGGCTAGGAAAGGGTTTGCAGGCAGCTCATTCATTAGGATGGAGTTGGATGAACTGAGATCTCTGGATGGGGCCCCAATGTTGAGCCCTGCAGCCATTCAGGCAGCACTGAGCTCCTGGACCTGGATGGAGGCCCAGACCTCCTCCCTAGCCACCCTCACCCAGCTGGCTCAGATAACAGCCAAATCTGAGGCCAGGTAGCCCAGGAAGGATGGCTAGATGTCCCCGAGTCTCTTGCCAGGTATTCTCTCCCCGAGTCTCTCTAGACGACAGACACTGGCCCTGACCCCACAAGCATCCCACACTGGTCCTGTGGCCAACACTGCGCCAGCCTCACCCTGATATCTGCACCCCTACCCACCAGCCAGTGTGAGCAGCCTCCACAGCCTGAGGGGATGTGCCCTCAACTTCCTCAGACCACATGCATCACCTAGGAACAAAACTACCCTCAGGTTGGCAGCTGAGTCCTCAAAGGCTGTCCCTAGAGGAAGGTAAACAGTTCTTTTCTGCCTGTGGGCAGAAGAATTTTAGTAAATCTTTCCTGAACCACATGTCTTGGTCTCAGTTTGACCCATAGGGAGGCTGAGCATAGTGGACATTTAAAACAAATGAATGAATGAATGAATGTCCCCTTTGCTGCTGAGAAGCTGTAGATGCCAGGGGTGGGTGGGACCTCTTGAGCCCCCCAAAAGCCTTACAGAAGCCTTGCTGAGTCCCTGCATCCTCGGGATCTCTGCTAGGGTCAAGGGGGATGGAACCTAGCAGCGGGAAGTCAGGCTTCTCAGCCACCCAACCCAACAGCCCCTGAGGAGGCAGGCCAGCTTCCAGTGCCAGAAAAGATACTTTCACCTCTAGCCTGTTACATGCCTAATTATTTCCAACTTGGGAATGCCACTGAGACAGCCTGGCCTTGGCTTAGGCTCACACCCCGCGCTTCACCTGCATCTTCACACACACACAGTATTGTTTGTAAAGTGGCACGCGCAGCCCTCTGACTTCTTGTCCCAATACTGGAGTATTCATTCCACTAAAGCGAATTAATTCTTCCATCCACTGTGGCTGGGCGGGCTCTGTAAACAGTAGGCTTAAACTCCAGGTGTGTGTGCAGACAGCCAAGCCAAGCACGCATGGAACAGCTGTTGTGAGGGGCAAGAAGTGAAGCGATGGCAGAGACCAAGAGAGATGACCAAATTTGCTGGAGTCAGACCAACCCGTGCCGTTCCTCCTGGCTCACACTGGCCCTGGCACAGAATACACCGCATGGGGGTAGAGCCTGGCAGGAAGCCTACCCGGAATTCACCGGAAACTTTAGGTGCCAATTACAGTGAGCATCAAACCCAGGAATGCCCCCCTGTGTGCCAGGCCCTCTGTGGGGCAAACTCACCCACTCAAACGTTCTCCCTGGAATCTGCCCTGCACCCTGAGGTCATCTTCGGGCTCCTGACCTATGTACTGTGTTCTTGGTGTGATGTACAGAGACACGCGTGTGCTCAGGCCTTCCGCTGCAGGGAACAGATCCCACCTGCGATGGTTCAGTCACAGAGCGGCGGGACACCCCACCAGGTCCACGAGAGGTCATCACAGGGTGAAGATGTCGCCACACCCACCAAGGCTTCCCATTGGTGGCAAACATCTGGGCTCTAAACTCAGGGTCCCATCCCAGAAGGTAAACCCTAGTGGCTAAGCCATGGGTCAGACTTCCTCTGTCCCACCCACTGTACACCATGAGGAAATTGGGAGGCATTGCCAAGATTAGGGGAAACAAGGGTTGGCACCCAAACAAGCAAGCATCTCACAGGCAACAGGACTTCCTCCTCAGACCCCCTACCCATCCCCACAGGCTCTAGCCAACAGCTGCTGTCACGTTCTCCGCTCTCAGCCATTGGCAAGCCCCGCCCATTGCGCTGAAACCCTTCCCTCCTACGGCAGTCTCCACCCTCACCACATCCCAGCACCCTAGCTGGCAGCCCACCACCAGTCTCTGACCTCCACCCACCCCCTCCCTCTGACAGCAAGTCCAAACGAGGGTGTCTGCTGCCCAAAGAGTGGCAGCCCAACTCTCCACGTGACCCTGGAGGCAAGCCCTGGTCTGCAGCTTTCCCTGAGAGACGCCCTGCTGGAGGCCCTCTCCCTGATCTGGACCCCTAATCCTCCCGCCCTGCTCAGCCCTCTGCTTCCAACACTGCCCCCCAGACAGCCCTTCTACCCTCTGTCTGTTGGCCCCTCAGGCTCTTCCCCTGGACTCTGCCTTCACCTTCCTTTCCTAGTTTATGCCCTCTCTGCTCCCCCCCCCCCCCCGCCACCCCAAACCCAAGAGTGTTTGTTACCCTTGCACCAGGCACAGTGCCTGGCACCTGGTGAGGGATCCGCTAAAAGAATGAGAAAATGAGGCGTCTTCCACTTTCCCCATTTGATTGTTGCATGAAGGTGTGACGAGCTCCTACATGCAGCAAGGACATGGGCATTCACAAGGCTTAATAGTCACCACAGCCCTAACTTTCCCTGCGGCGGCACCATGCAGGGGCTGGAACATGTGTGTGCAGCTGTGCATATGGATGAGTGTGTAGTCTGCATGTATGTAAGGTGTGTGCATGCACGTAAGTGCATAAGCATGCTTGCGTATGTGCATGTTTGCAAGTGTGGGCATGTGCCTATAGATCTGTAAGTGGGCTCGCATGAGGTATATACACCTATGAGTGTACTTGTATGTGTATAAGCCTGTACATGTGGGGGTATGTGTATACATGAGTATAGGTGCAGGAGTGTGAACATATGTGGTATGTGTATGTACATGTCTATATGTGTAAGAGCATGCGTTGAATTTGTGTATGTGTATGGCTACATGCACACACTTGTCTATATGTGTGAGTGTACATGTGTACATGTACATGTCAATATGTGTAAGAATATGTGTATATGTGTGTGTACATGGCTGCATGTGTATGGGGCATGTGACATGTCTATATGTGTATGAATGTGTAGTGTATATATACACATGTGTGGTGTATATATACTTATGTACATATCTATATGTGACTGCATATGGGTATGTATACATGACTGCATGTATGTTGCATGTGTACTTATACATGTCCACATACACGAGTGTGTGGAGGTGGGGGTGTCTGCACGTGTGTGGTATGTGTGCACAAACATGTGGGCTGTTTAAGCAGCAGGGCAATGGCCTCATTAGACCCCGGGCCCCATGAGTCACCTCCCCACAGGTAATTAATTCGGGGAGCCCCCGAATGGGAAGATAGGATCTCGCCAGATCAGTCAGTGATTGCATCTCCAGGTGGCTGAAGGGGAGGAAGCTGGACAGGTTCCGAGTGTGACTCCTGGGTTTTCGAGTGTGCAACAGCGAGGTGACGCCAGTGGTGTGGTTGCTAATGAGGCATCTGGTGACTGGTCTCAACCTGCATCTCGGCCCATAAAAGATGAAAGCGGAGATGGAGCATTGCACCCTGTGCCTGGCTCCCCTGGGTGCTGTGTCTGAGGCCGGGCCTGTGCGCTCTGCAAAGAGGCTCATGCACCCCACCGCAGGGCCTCCTGGGACAGCTGCGGACTGGTAAAGGTGAGCTGCTAAACGGAGTATGCTACTGAGGGACGGCCCTGTGTCAATCTGCCCATGTGACACATTCAGGGTCTCAGCCAGGTCTACCTGACCTCAAATCCCAAGTGTTCAGCCAGCCCCCAGCTCCTCTGCCAGGCCTTAAGGATGAGGAATTCTGGCCTCGGTGACTGTGCCTAGCAAGAACCAGTACTTATTCACCTATATTTACCGTTGTCACTTCTGCAGCGGCTTCTAGGGGAATGAGTGCACGTGGAAACTGAAAGCCTGACACCCTGGTAGAAGGACACAGCCTCTGCATGCCAGCGGGGCACTGAATCAGCGAGGCAACATGAACAATGTCCCTCTGGGTCTGAGTGCAGGCCAGTTATCCCCTGCCCACAGATTGGAAAGCACACTTTTGAAATTCATTAGCGTCATCAAAACGAGCTGTAAGTATGACAGAACACAGAAGGTAAGGACCCGAGCAGCACTGGAAGCCACCTATGCTTGGGGAGGGGGGGCACCTGCCAGCCTGAGGGGCATGCAGTAGCTGAGCCGAGTCTCCCCAGGCCTGACTGGCAGGAGCTAGGGTCTATATGCAGAGCACTTTTTGCCACACGATGTAGCCTGACCCCAGAGTCCAGGTCAGGATGTGGACATCTTTGGGAGCCACTGTTCTGCCTGCCATGGCTGGATGGATTTAACAGACCTAAGTCAAAGCTAATAAAAAAGAAAAGTGATGCCTTGGGAAAGATGAGAACTGAAAATCTATGTCCAGAAAGGCGCAAGGGTGAGAAAGGAACAGGACACGCAGGAGAAAGAAGACGAGCCCAGAGGACACAGTGAGAGAGTCCTGGAGGGACAGGGACAGAGAAGCAGGGAGCGTGTTAGAGGACCTGTCTCCTGGGCCTTTCCTCAAACTGTTCAAGTGTCAATACACAGGTTCAAGGCCAGCAAAGAGAAGCAGGGTAGATCAACAGAAACACCCAGGGGAACAGCACAGGGGACCCACAGAACTTCGATGAAGGGAAGACAGTGGGTGTTGCCCTTGGGGGTCCCAGAGTCCAGTACAGCCACAAGTTCAGCAGTTTGGTCACAGCAAAAGATCTGCCAACCCAGTGCCCATTGCATATGCCCTTAGGTGCCCTTCAGGGGTTAGCACACAAAGGCCAGAAGGCCCTGTGTACCTCACAGTTGTCCAAAGTGGGCCACTCGGCACTAGGTTGAATCCTCTCTGTGGGCAGAAAGACAGAAGGACAAGAGTGGCCATGTACTTGAGGAGGGTCTGGTTCAGGAGCAGATATTGGGCCCAGCGGGGAGTGGTAGTACAGTGCTTGCCTAGTGTGTTTAAGACCAGAGGTTCAATGGTCAGTATCCCAAGTGGACCCTGGAGAGGCCTGAAAGAGACAAGGGAAGGAGCCATTGAGTATTTGAAGAGAAAACAACCAGTGCAAAGGTCCTGGGGCATGAAGGCCCCTGAGGAGGATGCTGAGAAACTTGGAAGGCCCCTCAATCAAAATTCAAATTATGTTGAAGTTTTTATATGTACTGAAGAAGTAATGGAGGAGGGGGCCTGCCTACTAAGGCTCAGGAATGTGAGAAGGTTCTGGAAGATCGATGATGAGAACACTGAATCTGGACCTTTTCTTTGTTCTATTATTATTGTTATTGTTATTGGTTTTTCAAGACAGGGTTTCTCTGTGTAGTTTTGGTGCCTGTCCTGGATCTCGCTTTGTAGACCAGGCTGGCTTCAAACTCACAGAGATCCGCCTGGCTCTGCCTCCCGAGTACTGGGATTAAAGGCGTGCACCACCACCACCCTCGTTCTATTACTTATGTATGTGCTGTTTGCACGTTATATGTGTGTCTTAGTTTAGGTTCCTATTGCTTGAAGAGACACAATGACCACAGCAACTCTTATAAAGGAAAACATTTAATTGGGGTGGCTTACAGCTTCAGAAGTTTAGTCCATTACCATCATGGTGGGACCTGATGGTGTGCAGGCAGACATGGTGCTAGAGAAGGAGCTGAGGCAACTATGTCACCGAGCATAGCTTGAGCACAGGAGACCTCAAAGCCCACCCCCACAGTGACACACTTCCTCCAACAAGGCCACACCTCTTAACAGTGTCACTCCCTATGAGGGCCGTTTTCTTTCAAACCATCACATTGTGAGTGGTGCTGCATGTGTGTAGGTCCGTACACTCTTACGCAGAAGCTAGAGGAGGCTGTCGGGTGTCCTGCTCTATCACATTTCACTTTATTCTCTTGAAGCAGAGGCTCTCGCTGGACCTAGAGCAAGGTTGGTTGACAGCCAGCAAGCCCCAGCAATCCTCTTCCCCACACAGTGCTGGTGTCACAGGCATGCACAGCCACAGCCAGAGTTTTACATAGGTACTGAGGATTTGAACTCAGATCCTCATGCTTACAAAGAAAGTGCATGGAACTACCTCCCCAGTCCCTAATCTTGATCCTTTCTGATTCTTCCAAAATGATCACAATCTAATGTTTACACTAAGGTTTAAATAACTTTCTTATTTTTTTTTTTTCTGAGTGGCCATTGATATGGTCCAGGTGAAAGCAAGCTGGGATGGGTGGCAGTGAGTCTCAGTGGAACATGGGGACACATGCTTAGGAGCTGACCTATATATAGATAGCATGGGTACCCCAGAGCTGATGGGGTGTGTGGACTACCAGCATAAGGAATTAGAGGTCTATTCACAGCAACAGCTGAGGCCACAGGTCTTGAACAGGATGTGGGTGCAGAGAGTCGGTGGAGGCAGATGCCCTGGAGAAAGTCATGAGGAGGATTAAGCCCAAGAGAGGGTTAACAAAACAGATTCCCAAAGGTGCTTCACACCTAAGAGGCAGCTGAGGCAGGCGTCCAAGGAAGAGACAACAAAATCGCAGAGAACTACTTCTATAGTAGAATCACAGGCCTCTAGGGGACTGGATACAACCTGAAAAAAATCTGTCGCACAAAGCAAAAGCAACCCACCCCGGCCAGGACCTCCAAGTACCACCAGCAGGTAGCTGACAGAAACACCACAGCCTTGGACAGCCCCTAGGTGATGGCTGTGGTCTGATGGGTAGCACCCACACACCATGTCTTCAGCCTCCAGGGTTGGTAGGATAGATAGAGACAAATCTGCAGGGCTCTGCTCTCTGTTTCAAGTGTGCTGACAACGGCTTCAGCCACCAAGAACAGCTGGCTGCCGCTGGCTGACAAAGTAACTTCCCATATCATGGGCACTGAACCGGACCATGCAAGCCCATGAAGATGATGCTGTCCCCTGATGTGCAATACAGGGACCCCAGAGCTCCCCTGGGGGACGTTCACCTGGTAGCCAAACGTGTGTAGGCTGGCAGATCACAGGTGATTCATGCGGCTAATTTATTTATGACAATCAGGCTAAATTTAGGTTAATTACTTTTTAATCATTGTCTCGAGGGTACATGAAAATACTTGAAGCTAGCCCACGAACATGGAGCTGCTGGGTAAGCGAAACACTATCTGATAGACCAGCTGCCAACCCTGCTGGGAGAGGCCTGGGGAGGGCGGATCAGGGGCTGGAGGTTGTGAGCCTCCACTGAGGACCCAGCAGGAGGGCTCAGCTGTTCTAACTCCACAGTCTGCAAGCTGAGGGCCACCTTGTATGGCCTGCTGTCCTTTGTTGGTCACTCAGGCTGGACTAAGGTAGTTCCTTCTCAGTCTCCCCACATGCCCTGTTCTTTCCCCCATAATAGGACGATGAACCTTCCAGAAGGTAAAATTGGAACTCTGGGTGGCAGGTCCCTCCCCAGTCCTATCCTTGGAATCCTGTTCTACTCCCAGAAGCCTCTGCTCCCTACCCCCGAAACCCACCTGCTCTTCTGCTAAGATCCAGAGTTCTCTGCATCATCTAGCCTGGTACCCGCCCCCCAGGACACCCTATTCATTTGGTCACCATATTGGTGGCAGGTCCTCCACTAGGCAGGGCACCTGGCTAAGGCAGGCACATCCTCCTTCTGAATGTTCCTGATGCCACATCAGCCCTGCTGCCCCTTGTGCACCACAGCAGTCAGGGGTCCCTGAAAACCCCACAAGGCTCTAAAGGATTGTGGCTCCTGGGTGGGCTTGTCCCCAGGGACAGTGCATACCCAGTAGCCATCCTCAGCTGCAGATCCAGCATTGAGGCTCCTATTCTCCTGACGCTTTAAAAGCTGAGTGCTAAGTCTACATATGCAAACAAGGCTCCCAGCCCCAGTGAGACCTAGAACAGAGCACAGCTGGACCAGGTGGTGCCACAGCTGTCTGCAAAGGCAAAGACCTGAAGTATTTGTTTTCACATCCCCTTCCTACAGCTCCACTTTGCCATCACAAGGGTCTGGGTTGGAAGAATACTTTCCACTTGGCAGGCTGAGTGAGGACCATCAGCTCAATGCCCTAAGCAAGGTTTGCTTCTTATCTGCAAAGGCCAGGGTCTGACCTCGGTTTCACAATATAAAATATAACACATGTTGGTTTCACAAGGGGTCTATGCAAAAGACAAATGGCTGTAGCATGAATCTTAAAAGTTCTTATTAATAAAATCAAACCTCAGCCAGGTATTGGGGTGAACACTGGAAGATCAGAGAGACAGAACGAGCCACAGCTAACCTCACCTGGCAAACTTCTCAGCTGGTCTTGCTTCCTCAGACTGGAAGCCTCTATGTCCTCATATCCGAATGACTCTCAGCTGAACTGCTGCTAGAAGCCTGAATGCTTAACCAGCCCAAATGCTTCTCCAGGGGAAATGCTTCTCCAGGCCAAATGCCTCGAGTTTCTTCACGCCTTATATACCTTTCTGCTCTCTACCACCACTCCCTGGGATTAAAGGCTGGTTTACTGGGATTAAGTGTGTGTCACCACACCTGGCCGTTTCCAATGTGGCCTTGAACTCACAGAGATCCAGAGGGATTTCTGTCTCTGGAATGCTAGGATTAAAGGCGTATGCTACCACTGCCTATCCTCATGTTTAATATTGTGGCTGTTCTGTCTCTGACCCCAGATAAGTTTATTAAGGTACACAATATTTTGGGGAACACAATACCACCACAAATGGCAGTTACTCCTGGCTTCTACCAGTCCGGGAACTCAGTATCTGGATGCACACAGGCTTGTGTCCGCAGGAAGCTAAGGATTGATAGAAATAACACAGCTAGAAGAACATGGCAAGAAGATGTCCCAAGAACCCAGCTCCCTGCTCAGGGAGATTCCCACAGCGGGCCTTCGGGCAGTGCAAGAGAGCAGGGCCCTATGCCTAGAGTTGGAGACCAGAGCCAGAAAGCTGAAGCCCCTGCACAGGGCAGCCTCAGAAGCTCAGACTGGAGCGATCACAATGGGAACTCCAGCTACAGGGGCCTGAGAAGCACTGCTGACATCTCTCAGCTCCAACCTGAGAGCCCGAAACAAGAGGTTCTGTTCAGCATGACTGGTTCAACTCTTGATAGCCAGCTGGATGAAAACCAAATATTCCAGCCACGAGTTTAACATACAATAAAGAACTGCTCAATCTGAGCCAAGAGAGGGAAACCAGCTCCCCACAGACAAAGGTAAGAAAGAGACAATCCCCAAACAGCCCTGATGTTAGATTTATCAAGGAAGATGCAGAAACTGCAACAGGATAAATGAAGGAAGGGAAATACAAGGATTCAAAACAAACATGGGAGCTAGCGGCACGGATGAGCTAGGGATGCAGCTCCCTCAGTGTTTACTCAGTGTGCACAAGGTCCCAGGCTCAACCCCCAGAACTGCAAAAAGAAAAAAAAAAAAAAAAAAAAAACGGAAACAAAATGTCAGATAATCAGTCGCAACCAGGGGAATCCCAACCACAACCGGATGCCACCTGCAGCGCACGGCCCATCAGATGTGTCCACCTTGTAAACTGATCAATTGAAACTAATATAGCTGAAGGGGGGGGATAATGACACCTGGGGACAGTTATCTGCTCTGACTCACATGCAGCTGGTGTCCTTGACAGACGATCAATGAGGGGGACAGACAGAAGACTTCACACCCAAACCTCAGCAGCCCGCTGATAAATACAGGGGACACCACGTATGTCACAGTCCAACTGCGGAGAACCCAACAGAGAAAATCCTAAAAGCAAACAGAGCTACATGGCTCTGTGCAAAGAGATAGAAGCCAGACGCCAGGGTAAGACGCCAGCTTCTCTAAAAGAAGAGGACAACTATCCATGTATCACATTGTGGACTGTGAGTGTGAACCTGTAGAATACACGTGCAACCACATAGCCAGGGGGAGGTGTGAGCACATGCAGGTACATGAGCGTGAGTGTGTGTTTGGGCTGGTGTGTGGACATGCCATTGTGTGAAGTACGTTATTGTGCAGAATGTCACCACTTGCAAGTGTGGAAAACCCAGCTAGCCTAGAAAAGTGAGGGGAGGGAGCCACATCACAAGGAGCTCCTGGACCCCTCTAGGCCTCACTGTCCCCAAAGCACTCGAGTCTCACGTAAAGCCCAGCTCTGGCTCTCCTGGAGCAACATAACAGGTGACCCTGAGCTAGCACAGAGGAGGCCTGCTATGGGGGTTCTATGGCCCGGAGGTGACTGGCCCGCCCGTGCACCGCAGTCAGTAGCACACACACCCTCATGTCAACAAACAGTGCCCAGTGTGGGGCAGGGCAGCCTTGGGGTGAGGACAGTTGAGATACATACAGTTCTGAGGCTGGATTGGGGACAGGAACTCTAAGAAAGGTACAGGCGCTGGCCAAGCTGACTCGAGATTTCTGACCAGAATTCCATCCCGGCCCTGCCACACTGCGCTATCAACCTTAACCTCGACCGGTTGTCAAGGGCCAGTTTCAGGTTCCCTCGCCAAGCTTCTCGGATTTTAGCAAAAGCCCCCTCACACAGACTGTCACAGACGGGCCACACAGTGGACAGGGGTCAGGGAGGAATGCCTAGAGCTGCCGAGGCAGGGCTGCTAACCACCACTCTGTGACTCACTGGGGACCTAGCTCCAAGGATAGGCACCCCAACCAGGCCCTGGAGGCTTTAGAGGCATGCTCAAGAGTGACCTACTTAGGCCATGCCTGTCTTGGCCCAATCCTCATTGTTTACAGTGATTGGGGTCATACCACACACACATCCCAGCAGCCCTTGTGGGAGGAAAGAGCTGCATGCTCCCACAGTGGGCTCTGCACATGCTGTGGGGGAGGGGGTCAGAGGAGGGTGCGCAGCACTCGCCAGTGCACCTGTTGGCCCTGCTCGGTCACATCTCTGCCATTTATACTTGTGAGCCAGGCTCCGGGGCCCCAGGCTGAGGGTGAGGATGACTCCATTGCTTCCTCTGGATTCCACCTCCACAGGGGAATCAGAACGTGCAGCTGGGTCCCCGGAGTAGCCCAGATGTGTGAGGAGATGGAGACACAAGAGACAGAGCAAGCTGCACACAACAGGCTCTTTTCCTGGGACATTCCACCAAACATCCCCACAGCACACGTCCACATATGCAAGAGATCGCTCACACGTGTACTCACACGCCATACTTGGGTACTCAATGCTCAGAGGACCCGTGTTGATGCTTGGCGAGGAGAGCCTGGGCTGGGGCAGGAAGGGCCAGTGGAGCGTCTGGGATTGGGCAGCAGCCTTGCTGCTGCCTGAAGCTCTACCAGCTGGGAACCAGTCCAAGAGGGAGAACCCATGAGAACCCCAAGTCGGCTCCGTCAGAGCTGCAGCCGTTTCATGTGGTTCCAACTCGCTAGTGTGATCCAGGATTTCAAAGGTGCACTAGCAAAGGACGGCCCTGCATGTCTCTGCCTCCACCTGAGCCAGCTCCAATGTCAGGTCCTTTGCCAGAAAGCTAAAGGTGCATGCACACACACAACTTGAAAGGAGCTGCCACTACAGTTTCTCACCAGCTCTCAGCAAGACAGAGTTCTGGGGCCACAGAGAATGCCATCCTACCCCCTAAGCACAGTTGGGCTGTGCCCATTGTGGGATGTCCAGGTTATCCCAGAAGTTCCATCGGCCCCACCCGAGGGGCTTTTGAACAGGCCTGAGGAGGATGCACAGGAACCTCACGGCTGACTTGCTGCCCACAAGCCTCAGGTGACCTGAGGATGGAATGCCATGAGATCCCCTTTTGCCCCTGGAGACATGCACAGGTCCACTGCCACCCAGGGTGTTCAGAGAATAAGACAGTGAAAGGTTCAGACACAGAATGGGCTCAAAAAGTCCTGAGCCAGGAGATGGTTCTTGATCAGAGGAGATGGCTTCTTGAGCTGAGAAAGGCAGCCCCTAGCCCCTTCCCAGCTGACCAGGCAGTGAGTGGCCACTGAGCACTGGATGGCACAGCCATCACCCTCATTTCCAGACTGGAAAACAAAAACCCAGAAAGGCTGCCATCCAGCAGCTAGAGTCTGAGTCAGGCCAAGTGCCGGGGCCACCCCAGCCACCTTGCACTGGGCCAGCAGCAAGGGACTTGACGTCTCATCTACAGCCACTGAAAAGCAGGGGACCCCAACAAGAGGCTACACCTTGGCCTCTGCCCAGGAGGGGCAGATCACATGGTGTGCCTGTCCTTCCTTCCGTCTTCCCCGAGGCCCTCCTCATGACCATAAGCAGGTTCCATGTGCTCCCAACGAATAAGGCTTTGTAGGGCTGTTTGGAAGTGTCCACATGTGTGGTATCCGCTCGACAGGGCCCCTGGCCCCAAACCCTTGTCCTTAGGCAGCACCTCACTGGGGCCTCCAGCTTCAGGCATGTCCGTCTCCTCTACAACTTGCCTTGCCTGAACCCAATGCAAGCTGAGCAGGGGCAGTGAGAGCCACTCAATGCGATGTCTGTACCAACCTTTGCTTGGAGTGTGCCAACTTGTCAATCAACCTTTGCTTGGAGTGTGCCAACCTGTCAACCAGCCTTTGCTTGGAGTGTGCCAGCTTCTCAGGCATGTCGGCAGCCAGACACAGCAGGCCCTTCACAGCTCCCAGCTGGTTGTAGCAGCCATCATCCCTCCTACCCTCTACAAAAATGTTCCTTTTCAGGCACCCTGCCCTCAGGTGGTGACGCTCCTACCTCCCACCGCCATGGAGCCCGGCGAGGGAGTTACACAGACTGGAGCCTGAGCAGAGATGAGGACCGTGCCCTCACCACCGCTCTGGACACCCCTCTCCATACCTATCTATTGATCTGTCACCGTCCACGCTGCAGAAGCTCCCAGCCAGAGGCATTCACCTTTGTGAGCTAAGGACTCGGGTGGGCGCCCACAGCAGAGCCACAGTGGTGCTGACCCCCAGGCTCCTCCTGCAGTCTTCACCCCGACTTGTTCCAGGGCAGAGGATGCCATGGCAGGCCTGACTCAGTGGTTGGTCTGCCACATCCATCCACTGAAGGTCACCTGGCACTGGGAATCCCTACAGCTGGTTCTTTAGCCTGGTGGTCCTCACTTCCCTGGGTCAGTTCAGCCAGAGGAAACAATGGCAGAAAAGATCCACTGTGTATGTCCAAGCTCCTCCAAGGAAACAATTCAGGATTAGGTGTGGTAAAGCACACTTCTGATCCCAGCAATCAGGAGGCTGAAGCAGGAGGATTGCTGAGAGTTCAAGGCTAGCCAGGAATATACAGGAAAATCGTGTCTCAGAAAGAAAAAAAAAAAATTTTTTTTTTTTGTTTTTTGAGACAGTGTTTCTCTGTGTAATAGCCCTGGTTGTCCTGGAACTCACTCTGTAGATCAGGCTAGCCTCAAACTCACAGAAATCCATCTGCCTCTGCCTCTCAATTGCTGGTATTAAAGGCGTGAGCCACCACCATCTCCCAAAAAGAGCAAAGTTAACTTTCAACAGCTACTACCACCCACAAGCTGTTATCCCCAGAATTCACACACAGGTGGGAATCCTGACAGCCCACACCAGAAGGCATCACAGCCACCCAGTCACCCAGATGAGGAAACAGGAATGGAGTGGAACAGATGAGCAGGCCCCTTCCAACCCGGTGACAGAGCTATCTGGGAAGACAGGCCCAGGCAGGAAGAGGAAGGTCCCTGCACACAGCACTCTTCCCCAAGCCGCTAGAGGGGAGCTGGCAGCCTCAGACTCCCAGGTACAGGAGGGAGGCAGCAGAGGGCTAGACACTGGCCCTTATCCCAGACACATGGTAGGCCAGCCTTTGCCAAGAGCAGCCAGTCACCTAAGCTGCTGAGGCTGGGCTCCAGGGTCAGTGTGGGCCGTGCTGTGTGGGGAACAGGGAAGGATCAGACAATGTGGACCAGAGTCGGCACAGAAGCAGCACATGGAAAGGTATGCACCTCCTGAGCAGCAGCCCAGATGTCAAGCACATGGGAAATAAGCAAACAAGTGATAGACAGCCTTCAAAGGGGGACATAATAGAGGGCCTGGGGGCTGTAACTTCTCTCATATGGGGTGAGCTTGCAGGGTTTTCTTCCTCTTAACATACGCTGGCCCCTCCTGACACCACCAGATAGCCAGCACAGGACAACAGTGGTGCAAGTTCTGGGTGGCGGATGAGTGGAGATGTGACTGCCTGGGTTCCTGCCTCTGTAAGGGGGCCCACAGTGTGTGAACCCTTGATGAGTGTGAACCCTGCCCAGTGGCTGGACACATTGTCCGGGGGTCTCTGGCTCCACACCACTCAGCCAGAACCACACCTAACACCTGTCCATGTGACAGGGCTGCCATCCTGGCAGCACCAAGGGCTCAGCTTCTAAGAAAGAGTCCAGGCCGCCAGACCACCTCACCACAACCATGCTAATTCATGTGCCCCACCCCACCAGACGGGGTTTCCAGAACTGTACCATCTGAGCCCTTATAGACAGCCTCCGAGGCCTCTGATGCATGGATGTGGGCATCTATAGGCCAGTTATGTACTGCATGTAGGCTGTGTCTGTGACAGGTTCTAACCACGTCACCAACGAGCACTCACGTCTCCACAAACATCACTCTGGAATATGACACGGCTGCTGTTGGTGGCCCTGCCTGGGGAGCTGAGTACGAATACCTGAAACCACTGGGAGTCGAGGGGGTGTTCAGGGCAGATGGAGAAGGGATAAGGACACCCCAACCACCCAGGGAAGGGATGGCAGTGCCACCTGGAGCCAAACCCAGGCTCAACCAGTGGTTGGAAGCTACCTCCCCCAGGTAGCAGGGTGCAAGCCTCTACCCACGGCACTACTCTCCCAGGAACCAGAGCAACAGGGAAACTAAGGCTGCCCCTTAGCAGGGTTACCAGAGAACCAAGGCTCATTACATAGCTTGATTTTGAGGCAGGTTCAACAGCGACTGTACCTTTGCAGCACTGCTTCGAGAATAAGCTCCAACGGTGGTGGGTGTAGTGACGAGGGTGTAGGGATGAGTGCCTTTAACCCCAGTATTTAAGAGGCAGAGGCAGGCAGATCTAGTTCACGTCCAGCCTGGTCTACATAGTGAGATCCGAACGGGTCAGGGCTACAGAGTGAGAGCCTGTGGGGATGATATGGCAAGAATAAGCTCTGTGAACTGAAGCACAGTACTGGCTGATGGCTGCCTGCTAGTGACCACCGTGGACCCCTTGCTCTCAAGACTGCTCACACAGTTGAGATCAGCACACACTCAAAACCCTCATATCCAAGTTCGCAGGCTCTTGAACCCCCACCCCCACCCCCAGACCCGAGCGAAGAACCTCCAGTCCTGGAGAGAGCAGAGAGAGGGGGAGAGGGCACAGGAGACAGCAGAAAACGGGAGCCTGAAGAGAGCACGTGGTACCCACAGAGCTGCCTCCATCCAACTCCAGAAGGTGACCCAGGCTCAGGTTCCCAAATTCTATGAGACCACCACAGGAGAATGCTGTGGACATGGGATGTACAGTTTTATTTAACAGCAATTAAAGTCCACCACACAAGAGGGACACCAGAGGATTCTTTTTTTCATTTAATAAATACAAATGAATAAAAATACTTCTGTTTTGTAAAGAGACTGCCTGTCTTCCCCCACTTGCCAGGGAAGCCTGAGGGTGGTGACATGACCTGGGACCACTCTGCGGGTGTTCATGTCCCCACACAGGCCACTTCTTTTCAGAAAGGGCTTCATCTCAATGGCCTACAAATACTATTTCGGTACAATTCCCTTCTCCTGCACCTCCCAACACCAGACTCTGTTGCATTTCAAATAGAAATGGACTCCCTTGGGAGAAGGAAAGTATGAGGTCCCCTTAGGTACCCAGTTGGAGCCCCAGAGCTGGGAACTACTAACACCATGAAACATGCTCAGCGCTGGCCGCTGACATGTGAGCAAGGAAAAGCAGATCATATGCAGCGAGATCTGCTGCACCCCCCACAGATGAGCTGCACTTTAAAAATAGAAACTCATGTTTAAATGGAACCTGGTTAGAAAAGGCCAAGCATCCGCTTACACTGAAGATCTGTTATTGCTTGTGGGGTCTGCTCGGGCACTGCTGCTCAGCATGGTCCTGCTGTTTGAGATCCTCCACCCCCGGCTTCCCAGCTGCTGTCTGGTTCAAAATGGGCACCTCTGCTGAGCACCTAGTGGCAGATTCCCTTCCAACCCTGACAGTGAAGAACAATTTGATCCTAGAGCTGAACCTGGTACGACCACATGTATATATACAGAACACCCGGGTGAGACCCACGCTGAAGTCCTGGCCGTCCCCACCTGCTCTAGTGTGCACCAGTAACTCAGACACGGATGTAACCTTGGTGACCCATGTCCCCTCTTCTCATGAACCCATTTACCAAACACCCCCTGGAGGGGCTACGGTGACATCTGTGATGCACACAGCAAGCCTCTGTCACCATGCCAAAGGCAGCCTAGGCTTGTAAGTGCAAAGTGTCAAAAGAAGTTCAGAATGCCTCCTGGGACACCTAGGAACTGAGAGGCGGGGACAACAGGCCCACACTGCTTTCTCCAAGGCCCCATGTCCTCAGAAGGAGCAGCACTGGTACACCCAGTCCCTGGTGGATGTCAGAGGCAGGTCCTCAGCACTGCAGGAGGGAGCAGAGCTGAGGACCCCGTGGCTGGGAGAGGTAGTGAGGACAGCCTGGCCCCTCCCTGAGGCGCAGCAGGAGGAGTCCTTTGGAGCACAGCAGCTGTCATTACTCCAGTCATGATTTCAGGGGAGCTGCCTGGCTGGGGTGGAAAGGAAGGAACCATAGGTGCTGTGGCTCTGCAGAGGCCTGTGTTGGTGTTGGCATGGCAGCTCTGTTGCCAAGTGTTCTGGAGGACAGCGCTGGACTGCTCCGTGTGCACACGGTGTGGCCTCAGAGCCCCAGAGACTTCTGGACGATCTGCTTGGCGATCTTGTAGAACTGCTCCCGGTCATCCCGCCACATCTTGGAAGCGTCTACATTCGCTCCACTCTCGTCATTGGGCTCTGCAGAGAAAGGGAACTGTGAGTAAGAAAGGGAACCCTGGCCACAGCCTCCTCTTCATCTCCAGAGCGCCACAGAGCTCTCGCGGGTCATTCTGGGTAGCAAGGGGACTTCCAACACAAACCAGGGCCTTCTGCCTGAGGAAGGGAGGCTGGAGGCTGGCACAAGCAGGGCACTGACCCTCAAGTCAGCAGCCCCCTCACTTCCAGCAACCTGCAGCAGCTCCTTTAGGGGACAGGAACCCCCTTTCCCCACACAATCTGGCATGTCCTATATAATCTGCAATCATGGAAGTATGTGTGGTGATATATTGTGTACCCTAATAAAATTTGCCTGAAGATCAGAGAACAGAACAAGCTACTAGATTAAACATAGAGGTCAGGCAGTGGTGGCACACACCTTTAATCTTAGCACTCAGGAGGCAGAGATCTGTCTGGATCTCTGTGAGTTCAAAGCCACCCTGGACTACATGAGATTGATTCAGTCACACAGCCAGGCAGTGGTGGCACAGAGAAGGTTTAAAGCTGGAAAGCTTTCGGCTGTGGACTGAAGAGACATTCAGTCACAGGATTCATGGAGCTGGCGAGGTGAGACATGGCAGTGGCTTGTTCCTTTGTCTCTCTGATCTTTCAGCATTTACCCCGATATCTGGTTCTGGGATTTTTATTAAAAGACCTTTTAAAAAATTGAGCAACACTTGGCGTCCACCTTTTGGGGCACGGATTCAGGAAAAGGCTGCTTGCCTGTGGTCTGGCAGCCACCAGCTCAGGCCGACACGCAGCCGGAGTCCCTCCACAGCCAGCTACGTTTTTGTTGCTGACTCTCTGCAGCAAACTCCACAGGTTTGGGGCTCTAAAATGCACAGGAGTCAGCCACTTCCGCACACTTCCCTGTGCAGACAGCTAGGTCTTGTGCTTCTTTCCTCTCGATCCCGGTGGGATCCCGGTGGGTTCTGGCTTTCCTTGGCCCCCTCCTCAGGCTGCTGCCACACCGTCATCTGAACTGTCACTGTCAGCAGATCTGGTGAGTCAACTGTTTTTGTTTTTTTTTTTTTCCCGAGACAGGGTTTCTCTGTGTAGTTTTGGAGCCTGTCCTGGAACTCGCTCTGTAGACCAGGCTGGCCTCGAACTCACAGAGACCCACCTGCCTCTGCCTCCTGAGTGCTGGGATTAAAGGCGTGCGCCACCACTGCCCGGCTCAATTGGGACTTCTTAAAAGGAGGAATTAGTTAAAAGAAAGTTTTTTTCCCTCATTAAAATATGGGAAACATTTTTACAATGGAGGTAGTTTGGTCTCTGTTTGATAATACTATTGATGGTCTGAAAATGGAGCAATTAAATGAGAGGATAATTAATATTGATGGGATTTATATAATATCAATTATAAATATTATTTGATCTTTTCTGTTTCATCATTAAAAAAGTTGGTTAATATGAGTATCAAGATAAAAGTTTTTAGTTAAAACAGATCATAAAGATATTCAGACCAAGACAGAGGAATTTACAGGAGAACCAATGTCAGCATTGCATTATAAGGTTAAAGAGAAACAGCCTAAGGCTTTCGAACAGCCAATCTTAATTTATCCAGTAACCTCACAGGAACTGCCAAATGATAGATATCCCCCCAACTGTGTACGAACTGAATGGACTCCTGTGCAAATGTTAGATTTGAGGAGATTCAAAGAAGCAATATGGCATCCACTCATCTTTCATGAAGCAGATGCTAAACTCATGTTCAACTTGTAATAGAATTATTCCTCAAGACTGGACAGATTTGGTTACAGCCATCTTAGATGGCTGGTCTCCAATTACAATGGAGGACGTGGTGGAAGGATGAGGCTAAGACCATTGAACAATGGAGTAGGGCTAGAGGTATCGAAATTCCTGAGATAAACTTCTTGGAGAAGGCAATTATGCTGATATGCAAAGACAATCTTTATATGATGACCACACCCTGGCTTTATGCCACATGGCAGCTTGAATGCTTGGGACAGAATTGAAGAAATAGGAAAGACAATTGAGTCATTTACTAAAGTTATACAGGGCTCAAAAGAAACCTTCACTGATTTTTTTACAAAGACTGACTTCAGCAGTAAATAGAATGATACCAAATTCTGAATCTAGACAGATAATAATTGAATCTCTGGCTTTTGAAAATGCTAATGCACAATGCAAAAGGGTAATTAGGCCTTTAAAGGCAAGATCAGCACCCTTGGCGGAATGGATCCGAGATACAATAAATTTTGAATCTCATGACCATGACCATTGTTGGATAGGTGATTTCCAGAGGTTTGAAGAAAAATCATAATGTCAAATGTTTTAATTGCGGTAAACAAGGTCACCTAAAAAGGGACTATAAGCAAGATGTTCCTAGAAACGTTTTCTCAAGGAACAATGGCAACAGCACGGCCCTCCCTTCTGGATTATGCAGAAGGTGTGGCAAAGGCAGACACTGGATTAATGAATGTAGATCAACAAGGGACAGACAAGGTAATCCCTGGCCTTTGCCATCAGGAAACTCCCTGAGGGGCCTCTCAAAGGCCCCCATGTCAAATTCCATTCAGTCCTTTCCAGTTATCATGGAAGAAACTCCTTCCCAGAGCAATTAAAGAACCTAATGCCTACTGTAAAAACCATGCTGCTCTGGATGACAGAACAGCTATAGAAGAGAGAACAAAAGATTCAGGAGAAACCATAAATCACAACAGATAAAGGTTAGATTTGGAACCTTTCCAAAGTTAGGGTTGGGGAAGGGTTTTGTTTTTGTCTTTCCAGGAGAATAAAGGCATCCAGCTAAGGAATCTGAAGACCATTGGACAAATGAGACATCTGAAGAAAAAGGACAAATCATCCAGAAAACTTGTCCTACAAAAAAGATTTTTCTGCAGTGAACCATGACCACACCTAACAGAGACTTTGAAGTCTCCAAAAAGAAGATGGGACCCTACAACTACGATTCCATCAGGACAATGATAACACCATTAAGCTGACAAACACCACCCAAAGATCAGTTTGGACTACAAACTGCTCAGGACAATATAGAGATCGATAGCTGAGATGATATAGCCTCACAGACTACTCCAATCAGTACTTCACCATATCCTAAATTTTGTGTCCCCATAAGACTACCAGTGCTCCCAATCAGCAGGAAGTAGCCTAGAAAACTATGCCCACAGTCCCAAAAAATGGATTATGGATGTTTGTTTTTGTTTAGGGGTTGGTTAAAAACTGTTATTGGTCATAGTTAATCTCTTTCTAAAAGAAGAAAGAGGGATATGATATAGAAATGTATTATATAGAAATGACAGGATAAAAAGGTAGATTATTGAATCTACTCTTTAAAAAAAGAGAGATTTAGAAATGACAGGATAAAAGGGTAGATTATTGAATCTATTCTGAAAAGAAAAAAGGGAGAATATGGATATGGTAAGATAAAAAGGTAATTATTGAATCTACTTTTAAAAAGCAACTACTTGTTTTAAATAGTTTACATTGGATTGGATTTTTGTATATTGTATACAAATTACGTATATTGATACAAATTTGAGGTTAATTTTGTTAGAATATACTGTACATATATTTCTACTCCTGTTCAAGGTATTGTACCTATACAGTACATTTAACAATGTAATGTAAATTGCTAGTCCTTGAAAATTATTATTACTAACTACTTAGGAAAATAAAGAAATGCAGGTTAGTTGTTAGTCACATATTACAATGGAACTTGTCAGGTTAGGTATGTTTTCAAGGTCTAACAGGTACATTTTAGATAAACAGATCATCTTCAAACACTTCAGAGAGCTATAGAATATGGCATTTAAGGTGTTTTAATAACATAGTTTTGTTTGTTTGTCTGTTTAACGACAATGAGACATGTCTGCTCTTGGCAGCACCAATCTACTTCAGAGAAGATGATGGGCACTGAAGAAACTCCTTATGGAGTTTACTTTCTTTGTAGCAAAAGTTAGTCACTGGGCAAGAAAGTACACTTGCCTCAACTGCTGACAGTATGCTGTCCAAAATGGACAAGCAGGACACAAAAGAAAGAACTGCTGAATTTTGCCAAGACAAAGTAGGAAGGCCCTTCAGGAAATCCTGCTTCACAGATAAGTCTGTCAGATATGCTAGGCCTGTAGGACAAAGATGGATGCCCCAATGTTGCAGAAGAACCTTGGGTGACTGCCCAGGCAGTCAGCTGTTTCTGTCATTTCTCACATATTTTGGAAGTCGCTTGTTTGCACTTCCTGCTTACTTAGGTAATTTTATTTCCTTCTTGGGTCTCTGAGGGAGTTGATAGTTATAGTTTTTCTTGTTAACAAATTCAGAAAAGAAACTAACTGAAGAGGTATAAAGTATATAAGTTCCAAAAACATCAAAAAATAGTTTTGGGTTGGTAATACAAGTTAGAATAGAATGTGAATTAGGTACAACATTTTGGACTCACCAAAATAGGATAAATAATGGACTATTTTCTCTGAATCTGTCAAATGTTAATGGACTAGACATTGTTAATGTAATTCTTGACTGTATATATTGTATATAGTTATTGTACTTATTGTATATAGTTTTTCTTATATTAGTTATAACCTTTTATTACTTTAGACAAAAAAGGGGAAATGTGGTAATATATTGTATACTCTAATAAAATGTGCCTGAAAGTATGCTCACACCTGGGAAAGTACAGACCTGATACAGTAACAGAAAATGGAAAGCACAAGCTCACCTGCCAGCATGCTCACCACGGAAAGCAGGATCTTCTCTACACTCTGCACAGGGCTCCACCGCTCAGCGCTGCTCTCATAGCCCATGGGATCATCGCCTGGGGCATGCAGGATGGAGATGCAGACTCTCCCGTCAGGATAGACTGCAAAATTCAGAGGCAGCCATGTGAGCCCAGACATGGTGCCACTGTGCTGGGGAAGCTCTACAGACAGAGGCCCAGCTGTTTGCACAGCAGTAACAGGACACTTCCTGTTGGCACAAATCCCAGACAGGCCTACCAGCAGCAGGCCAGACCTTTTGGGGATTGATCAGGTCCTGTGGTCACTGGGTAAGAAGGGCGCTTGGGACCAGTCTACCTAGCACTAACTAGTCACAACTGGATGCCACCTTGTTATAGATTTCTCTGAGCATTATCACCAAAAGGAGTAAGTGAAAAGTGAGTGGACAAATATTCCAAAATTCAAGTACCCAGAAATCCAGATTCTTCACAGGGCTCTGCAGCGCAGGTTTTAGACATCCCTAACTCAGGCAGCACCATCCCTACCCCCACCCCACCCCAATCGATGTCCATGTGGCCAGAGCAGAGGCAAGGCACTGAGTTACTTAAGTGCAGAGAAGGGTGGGCATTTAATAACACACCCAGTTCAAAATTATTTTTACAAAACAAAAAGACATCCATTTGGGTTGGAGAAGCAGTTCAGTGGTTAAGAGGGTTGACTGCTTTTCCAGAGGACCAGGGTTTGACCAGCACCCACATAATGGCTCAGAACCATCCTTAACTCTAATTCCAGGGGATCTGACTCAAGTCTTCTGGCTTCTGTGGGTACCATGAAAATGTAAAACAAATATATATGCAGCTAAAATACCCGTATACATAAAATAAAATTGAAATAAATTAAAAAAAAACTAGTGACAAATAAGTAAATGTCTTATTTCTACAAAATAGAATATCCTACTTGAATTTCTGTTCCAGGATCAGATTTTTAAGATCAGGATTATTAGTGGCAATAAAAATCATTTACAAGCAGAAGCATTACTCTAAATACCATCATTCAAAATATAACACATTGCCCCATTTCTCTTATGTATACTGGGCATACTGACATATGTGTGGAATCTAGCCCTTGGGAGATGTAGTCAGGAAAATCAGGAGTTCAAGACCATCCTGGAAATATGAACCCTATATCAAGCACTTCACCCCTCAAATTTCTCTTATATATAATACCTACTTGTAAAAGGAAGAAGTTAAATAAATAAATAAATAAATAAATAAATAAATAATCCCAATCAGAGAAGAGTCACTGGCAGTATTATTGTACCCACTTCCAGACACTTGCACAAATTGTTTTCTGAAGATAAAACTCAGAGCACTATTGAGTACTGGTTTACTTCCCAGTCAACACTAAACTTGAGTGCATCACCATGCCACCTCTATGGATTCTTAACATCCAGTCCAACTACAGCATTCCTTAACTCTGCTGTAAGAAGACCAGGCTGGCTCCAGCTTTTTACCATGCATGAGTGTTTTGCTGTATGTATGTCTGTGCAAACACAAGAGAGTCTGGTTCCAGAGAGGCCAGCAGAGGGTATCAGATTCCCTGGAGCCTTGGTTGTGAGCAGCCATGTGTGTACTGGGAACCAAATCTGAGTCCTCTGCAAGAGCAGCAAGTGCTTTTAACCACTAAGATATCTCTCTAGCCCAATTCCAATTTTCCACCATTAAAAATATACTGTGACAAAGGCCAATGTAGGCCACAAAGCACTCAAGGCCTGAAAGTTCTAGTAAGCCCATTAATGTAGGATGGCTGGGCCAAATAGCTAGTGTTAAGTTCATACTTTCTTTTCTCCTCTACATTAAGCTGATCTTCAAAACAGAAATCCTGGTGCTCACACCATAACTGATTTGCCCCAGTTTAAACCCTGGCAGCCATTGGAGACATGTGCGTACAGCACTGGTGTGCTGCATCCCATGTACCTGCAGGACCCCCGCCTCTTATTAACGACGCAGCATTCTGCTGCCTTGTTGATCTCTTGTCAACCATATCCGGACTCACTTACTGTTGGGATGGAACATCTCGCAGGTGAATCTCATCTTTGGAGGACTCAAGGGGTAGTCAAGTGGGAAACTCAGGATGGCAGGAAACACACCAAACTCAAAGCAAGTGTCTTCAGGGCCCCTGCAAATTAGGAAATATATGTAATCACAGTGCCTGCCCCAACTCAGACATGGGAGAAGGAACCAGGAGCTCTGTTCCAGCTGTTTTAGACATGAGGTACAAACACAAGCCGAAGCACAGGCGGCAGAGCTTTGCACAGTAACTGCACCAGAGAGACACTCCAGCATACTGCGGCCCTCCGGAGGTGGCCGTCGCTGAGGTCCAGCTCCCGTGAGGATCAAAGTGTGAACTGTAGCAGAGAATAATCAAGAGCCTCTGCAGAGGCGGGTGAGGAGCTAAGGAATGTATTTCAAAGGATATTTTGACTTTTTCACTGTGCCTAAGATGTGACTTTATACCCATCAAACAGAAAGGGTACATGTGTGATCCTCAACTCATGCTCAGTGTGAAAGAAGCCTGGGCACTGGGCAGTGGTAGCACACTCCTTTAACCCCAGCACTTGGGAGGCAGAGGCAGGAGGATCTCTGAGTTCAAGACCGGCCTAATCTACAGAGTAAGTTCCAGGACAGCCAGGGAGACACAGAGAAACCCTGTCTCGAAAGACCAAAAATCAATAAATAAAAAATAAACAGCTCTGCCTCCCTGTGACAGCAGGTCTAACACAGAAAGAACCCTCTTAACACAGGGATAAGGACCTGGACTTCCACAGACAGGGGGAAAATTAGGAGACGTAAAAGCCATCTTTCCTTACTAGAAAAGAATTTCTCAAAATGCAAACTTAGCTGGGTGTAGTGGTGCCTGATGTCTAGGGCAACTGGTCTACATAAGCTTTTGTCTCAAAACAACAACAAGGGGTGGGTGGGAGGGGCGGCTCCGCGGCTAAGAACACACACTGCTCTTCCAAAGGACCCGAGTTTGATTCTCAGCGCTTCAATGGGGCAGCTCGCAATCACCTGTAACTCCAGCTACTGGGGATCCAACTCCTCTGACTTCTGTGGGCACTTGTACTTATGACTCAAGCACCCCCCCACATACACTTAAAATAACAAAAATCAGTCTGGGGGGGAAGCCAACAAAGGTCGGGATAAAAAGCTCAGTCTGTAAAGTCTCATGCAAGCCTGAGAGCCAGGGTTCAAGCTCCAGAGCTCATATAAACAGGTAGGTGTGAAGGTACACGCTTTTGACCCAAGCACTAGGGAGGTGGAGCTAGGGGAACCCCCTAGGCTCACTGGTCAGTTAGCCTCAACAAATCAGCAAATCCCAGGCCAATGAGAGACCCTGTCTCAAAAAGCAAGTGGTCCTGATGAACATCTGAGGTTGATCTCGTCTCCACACACATGTGGCACAGATAACCATCTGCATGCACATATGTATACATCACACATACATACTGTTCCCAGATAAAACACAACAAAAAAACAACAACACGAATATGTTTAAAGTTTTGATAAAGTTATTTTAGACCAGTGATACACAGATCACTAAATCTGTAATACATTAGATCTATAAAATACTTGCTGCACTATTTATCTCCACAATTAAGAGAGCAAGGAAAAAAATTAATTTCGTTCGCAGTCACACCCAGGGCTTCGAAAGAACAATGCAGTGTCTTGTTAAGCCAAGTTTTTTTCTCAGTGCCAAGCCTTGACTCTGTAAAGCGATCCTGTGCTACTTCAAAAACAAGATGAATAGCTTTTCTGCTTGGAGGGATGACATGCTGCCTGACAGTCCCCTGGGGTCCTGGCACCAGGCCAAGGCCGAGGATGCCCTGAGAAGCAGCAGCACAGTCATCGTCACAGGTGTGGTCCAGCTGAGTTTTCCTCTCTCCCGCTGCAGGGGCCTGGATGCAGCCCTGAGCCCTCCACTCTCTCCTAAGTCAATCTGTCCAGCACTGTGGAGGTAACTCACCTATCAGCATTTCCCATCCTCCTGAACTAAGGAGGTCAAAGGGACTGCTGCTATTTTACTATTGACCAAAGCTGGGAGATGCACAGTGTAGTCTTTAAAACTGCAATCAAAAGGTTGGACAAACAAAAACAGTCTCAGAAGTAATCCTGCTGGCCAGGCCTGGTGGTGCATGCTATTAGTCCCAGCACTTGGGAGGCAGAGGCAG
>CABHPQ010170388.1:0-38761 GCA_902168405.1 Peromyscus aztecus
GGCTGTGGGACTGGCAGGTGAGAGAGATTTGTCCTGATTGTGGGCCAAGCAGGAAAACTCTAGCAACAGGGAAGTAGTCTGATAGTCTCACTTTCTACTTGGTCCCTCATGGGGTTTAAGATGGGACAGAGCAGAAATGCACGCTCATCAGCATATTCTTATTCTTTCATTCATATTTCCATCTATCTATTCATTCACCCACCTATCGACACACCCACCCTTCCATTCATCCCTATTTCTGTATATCCAGTGATCTAGGTCTCCATATGCCTGTCTGTTCATTTCACATTTGTTTAATCACCCATTCACTTATGCACTCCCAAATTCACCCATTGATCAGTCCATTCATCCACCTAGCTAACTACTATCTATTCATACATGTTTTGATCAATTAAGCAATATATCCACACAGATAGTCAAAAATTCACTCAAAAACCATCTCTTTATCCTTCCAGAAATCAATTCTCTGATTTCCTCACTGTCTATCTAGTCATCTGACACTCCTGGGCATTGGAGTGAAGAGGAAAGGATTCCAGAAAGAGGGGTCCAGGTCTATGCTGAAGTTCTGAGGTGTAAAATGGTATGGTTGGAGAGGAAGAGGGGACATTGATTTATGTTGTTGGTGCCCCAGAAGGCAGGAGCAAACCAGGGCTCTCACAGACAGCTGTCCACAGCCTTTGTGATACACAAAGTCCTGGAGAGGGCCTCCTTCTAGTCCTCACCCTCAGAGCTGCTTCCGGTGGAGGGACTTGATAGGACCTATTGTCGGTTGTATTCCAGGCCATCCTCACCTGAATTGTAGGCCTCCTCCATAAACATCTGGTGTTCCTTGGACACCAAGGAAGCCTGGCTGCTCTTGGAACTGCATAGCATGATGGTGGCAGGATGGGACTGTTTGTCCCAGGAGGCATAGTCTTGAGGTTCCTTGGGGCATAGTGACTCCTTCGTAGAAACAGAAACGTGGGAGAAGATTCTGAAATGGAGCAAGTTCTGTGTGTAAACATCACGTGCAGGGGGCATTGGCACAGTTTGCTCTGGGCCAGGCTCTGTAATGTCCTTCCATGTGTCTGTCCTTCTGTTTAGAGGGCTGGTGAGCCTGGAGTGGGGGTGCCTTGAGGCTCCAGGACATTGTCGAAAAGTTTCTTAAATTGGGTCTGACCCCATATAGGGTCACATAACTGCATGTTGGAACCTCAAAAAAAAAAAACCCTTAATAACAGTAAAAGATTTCTTAACATATGATATCCAAAACAGATTCAAAATCAGACATACTATGATTTGGAGGTGTTTCTGGAAGTGTTTGTCTGGGCTGCACTGTGTGACTTCACCACAGCCTATGTTCTGAACACACCACCCACACATTCTGTACTGTACACAGTGTCATGGAAAACAAAGGCTTTGAATATTTCCCTGCCAGCCTTACTTAGCATGTAAGTATCAGGATCATCATAATTTTGGATTGTATTGTGTTGGACAAACAAGCCCATCCATCTAATTAGCAACTAATTTGCTTTCATCTTTAATAAATGGTAAGGTCCTACATACCAGATAATTTAATTAAGATACATTACTTTATGGTTTTATGATCAGCCAATGTTTGACTTGTATGCCTGTTGTATGGACCTATCCATGGGGATGTTTGGCTTGTATCCCTATTATACAATAGGGATACACTGGTGTCCTTGGAGTCTCATAAAAGTTTCTTAGGCAAAAGATTCTCATGAGTAGAGAAGTTGAAGGTCTGGAGAAGACAGCCTGGCCCAGCAGGAGTGGTAGACAGAGACGCTAGTGGTCCAGAAGGCCTCAGAGTGTCTCACCCCAGCTCAATCTCTTTTATTGACTTGGAGAGCCAGGGTTTTCAGAGTGGCCTAGGGGATGTCTTGACCACCCAGATGTCCCTTGAGGGGTCTCTCTGTGGGCAGATCTGCAGGAGCAGTAGGGGTAGGGGCACAGAAGATGCAAAAGTGTGGGAAGTATCTTCCCAGACTGGCAGATGCCATCCAGGGCCAGAAGAAAAAGTACTCTTGCTTTGGATGCGGCCCAAGTCTAGCGCTCCCATGACTCCATCTTGGCTCCTGTTCCTTGCTTCAAGAACCCATCTGCTTATTCGTGTGTAAGTCTCAGTTCTGCACACTTCCCATGGGGAAGGCCTATTCCAGACTGCTCCTTACGTTCATAAATGAGGAGGATAAACATGTCTGCAGACTAAACAAGAAGACTATGAGGCCTATGATAAAGCAGTCATCACGGGGTGTGCTAGAAGGCAGTCGTCATGAGTGTATTAAAAGACAGCCCTTGTGGTCATCCTAGAAGGCAGCAGTCTCTAATGTTTATTTAGTCATCGTTTCATACGTGACACTTGTCACACCATGTCTCTGATTCCTGCCATCTGAGCATCCATGATGGAGCAACCAGGACCAGACTTCCTTCTTGCCTTATACAAACCAGAAACTGCCACAAGACATACAAGATTGTTGTCATCAGGCAGTAGACAACATCAGTGCAGAATAATGGTCCCCAAGAGATGGGAAACCTACAGGGTGAGCCTCAGGTTGTGAAAGCTGGTTGCAGGGACACAACCCAGTTTCCAGTGGGGACCAGGAAAGCCTGTGACCTTTGGTGAGCTGCTGACAGGAAGGTGACAGTTTGGGGAGACCACAGTGGCCAGTGTTTGAAGGGAGGAGGCCCAGGCAGAATTCTGAAGGTCTACAGCGTCCGCTTCAATGACATCTACATCTGCACTTAGCGCATGCAGGGGTAGGAGCAGAGGAAACAAGCTTTGGGGCTAATGCAGTACTAGGAAGAATTCCTTTCCCAACTCCACAATGAAGTCTTTAAGAAGTCACGTCAATCACAGGGAAAACCTACCCAAACAAGGATGCTCTTGCTCTTCCTGTCAAAGCTCTAAAAAGCAAGGCTCAAAGGGACCAGCTGTTTTAACAGTTCATATTCCAGACGGAGCTGAAGAATACTCATGTGTGCAGGAACAGCACCATACTCAAGCAAGGTCTAGTTCATGGTGTCTGGCAGTCACTCAACACTTATCAGGCATGCAACATAGCAAGAAAGCAATCCACAAAGAGAGAAAATGAACAGGCCAGAATCAACATGGAGGGTCAAGTATGAAGCATTGAGGTGGGGGGAATCTCAGAAAGTTTGGGGTTATCCTGGTCCACACAGCAAGTTCTGTGCTAGCCAAGGCTACAGTGTGAAATCTTGTCACAAACAAACAGGTCCATACCAGTGCTGGAATCATAGGATCATTAGACAAGGACATTAAACCAGGTATGTTCAACACAGCAGAGTGAGACATAAGGATGCTGAGGAGAGACAGGGAAGAAAGAAAAAGTATGAAAATCATGTTTCAGATTAAGACTCCAGTAGGTGACTTGAGCAGCAGACTAGATACCTTGGAAGGAGAAACCAGCACATGGAAAAGATCTGGAAAATGAAACACAGACGCAGAGTGGAAAAGATGGAGCAGAGTTTTCAAGCCGTGGGACAACTTACGATATCTTAACAGTTTCCCCGGTTTGATGAAGACTGCAGATCCACACATCCAGGACGCTCGATGAGCCTCAAGCAAAGACACACAAAGAACACACCAAACGACACCAAGAAAACGCCACCTAAAACCAAAAGCAAGAAACAACAACGACAACAACAACAACAACAACAACAACAACAACAAAAACCCACAAAAAAGGGCAAAAAAAAAAAAGACACATTAAAGGAAAGGAAGACAGCAGTGTCCTTGTTAGAACAATGCAAGCCAGAGGACCAGAAAGGGAGGAGGAGATTCCAGCTATCTAGAAGGTGCCACTCGAGAAAATACCTTTGAAACCTCCAGGTGATATTTGGTGCTTTTCATACATGCACCCCCACCCCGCATGAATTCACCACCAGAAGACCCAGACCTCAGATAGCATTAGAGGAGTTCCGAGGCAGGAGACTGATAGATCAATGTATGAACTAACAGAATAAAGACCACTGGAGAGGCTTAAATATGCAGCGAAGTAGAAAAGGTCTTTGCTCACCTTTAAAATTTAATGTGAAATAATGCATTGTGGGTCTATAACAAGTGTCAAATTAAGATACATCCTATCAGCGTAAGATCAGGGAAAGTGAAGGTGATGTGTAGCCAGCTCTGTCACCGAACGTGGGGTGACACAAAGCGGAGGGGGGTGGCACTCAGGCTGTGCTGTGTCCCATAAATACCTAAGCAATGACGAAGAAGAACAGCGACACAAAATCAAAGCCACAAAAGGACGGTAAAGGACAGAGGTGAAGAAGGCCAAGTCACACCAATAGTCACATCCAGGGCAAGTGATGCAGACACCGTCCCAGGGAAGGAGGACAGTGAGACTCAAGGGTGTGTTTCCTGTACGAGCTGTACTTGAGCTGTGAGTGGCAATGCTCAGGTGGAACCCGCACTCCCAAGAGACTGAGGCAGGGGAATGATGAGTTCACGTTTAGCTTGGGCTACATAGTGAGATCCCGTCTAAAAATAAATAAAACAGGTGTGGGAAAGACAGCAGAGAGCACTCGCCATTCTTAAAGAAGAGCCGGGTTCGATTCCCAGCGCTGACATGGCAGCTCACTACTGTGTATAACTTCAATTTCAGGGATATCTGACACCCTCTTCTGAACTCTGGGGGCACCAGGCATGCTTCAGTGCACACACACACACACACACACACACACACACACACACACACAGAATAATCAAATCTCCAGTGGCTAGTATCTACCTGTAAAACTAAAACAGAACATATCCAAACCAAGGAAAGAAAATGGTGAGAACCAGCAGGCTGTTGAGACGGCTGAGCAGTGAGGACATTTTCCATCAGACCTCAGGTCAATCCCCGAGACCCACATGGTGGAAGGAGAGAATGGACCATGAGAAGCAAAGCAGAAAGAAATAAAAAAAGAAATAACAGCAAACCGAGGTGGGGAGGATCTGGGAGGAGTCAAGGGAGGGGGAAGAATAGGATCAAAAGATGCTGTATGAAAAAAAAAAATTCAAAGTAAAAAGCGAACCCCTCCCTCCCCTAAACAAATAGAGAAAACCAACCAATCCTGATACTGGTTCTTTGAAAAGCCAAATTCATTGAAGAACTCCTTGTGGGATTATTGGAGCAAAAAAAAAGGAGACGATGCAAATCATTAATTTAAAATAGAGTGGTGCATAACTACAGAGCTTACGGGTGTTTGCAGGATGATATGGGACTACCATAAATGATGTTACTCAAGCTAGGGTAACGACTTAGGCTGAGGCCATAAAATGCTAACACTCACTCAAGAGACAAATGACAAGGAAAGAGCATATATGATAAAAATTACTTTATATGGAAACTTCCCACGGGCTGGCCTCAGAGATCCGCCTGCCTCTGCCTCTGAGTGCTGGAATTAAAGGCATGCACCATCCACCACCCAGCAAAGACTACTCATTTTTTTTTTGTTTGATTTTTGAGACAAGGTTTCTCTGTGTAGCTTTGGAGCCTGTCTTGGAACTCACTCTGTAGCCCAGGCTGTCCTCGAACTCACCGAGATCCGCCTGCCTCTGCCTCCCGAGTGCTGGGATTAAAGGCGTGAGCCACCATCATCCAGCGGGCGACTGATTTTTGACAGATATGCTAAAGCAATTCCAATAGGAAAGGCAGGCTGGATTCGCCAGCATGTCACACTGAAACAGTTCAACACATGCTCACAGCAATTCCCATCTATATTTCAAACACATGCAAAAAATAACTCGAAAACAGCACCGAGTTAAAAGGAAGGCCAAACTCTTGAAAGTTCTAGAAGAAAACAGTAGAAAATCTTCATGACCTTGAGTAACGAAGACTTCTCAGATGCACCAACAAAGGTATTACCCACAAATATATACACTTGATTTAGTAGAAACAGAACTTTCGAAAGGGTGTCCAGAAGGAAAGGTGAGCAGCAGGCCCGGAAGCAATCCTTGCAGATCACACAGGTAACAGAGGGATGAATCCCTAAATAGACCAAGAACAGTGAGCCGAACCCAAACACAGACAAGTGAACAGAACACAGGCAAAAGAGTTGATGGGACAGCCACCTGTGGAGAGAAACAGATGGTGGAGCCTCAGATGAACAGGGCCACACTGTCCTTCCTGAAGGACAGAAAAAAAAACCAAAGCCACAGCAGGGGGAGCATTGTGCGTGCATGCCTAAAATAATAAAATCAGGAAAACTTAATACAGCAAAAGCCACGGGAGAGAGGAAGTGGGAAGTCTCTGCAGAGCTGGGGTGGAGCTGTTACACGCCCCCCCCCTCCCCCGCACTTGAGGGAAAAAAAGTTGGGTAAGTTGAACACGCAGTGGGCATGTGACTCAGCCCCCAACCCCAGCCCTGTGCGTTCACTCGAGTGAGTTATAGTCATATACTAATCCCAGCACAAATGTCTAATAGTGCTCGGACTTAGCACAGCTAAAAATTCAAAGCATACAGATGCGCTTTCTAAACAAGCCGTAGCACACCCCAGAAATCCAGGGGAAACAGATCGACAACGGCCCGGACATCAGAAACACAGTGCGAGACGTGAAGGAAGGGCAGGCCCCAAGGCTACACTTCATGTTATTTTTTTCTGACGTAATGGAAAAGGTAACATTGGTCTGTGGCTCCTGGGCTGAGTGTGGCTGGACTCACTCATTGCCAGGCTGTGTGGGATGTGTTTGGAGACAGAGCTGTTTCTTGTCTCCTTTGTGGTCTAGGACACACTCAAACCAGTGAATTCCACCATGTGTAAGTAAGATTGTACAGGAAAAGGAAAAGAAAACAAACAAACGGACAAACGAAACCCAGAGAGCAGAAAGGACCCTGCCGGGTCTCATTTCCTCCCGCCTCCTGTTCAGTCCACCCCAGTCCAGTGAGCTCAGTCTCTCTTTAAACTACCAGGCAAGCTGCAACCTCAGGACATTGGCACTGGCTGCTCCCTTCTATCTGGAGATCACCCTCCCCAACCCATCATTGCTATCCTACTTCATGACTTCTTTTTTTTTTTTTTTAAATTTAAGTTAATTAATATGTATATATGTAGTACATGTGCCTGCAGAGGCCAGAAGAAGGCATCAGATGGCCTGGAGCTGGAGTTACAGGATGTGAGTCCGCTGATATGGGCGCTCGGGAACCAGACTCGGGTTCTTTGCAGGGCAATGGACACTCTTTAACGGCTCAGCCATCTCTCCAGCTCCCAGCTGCTCACTTCTTTCAAGTCTCAGTTATCATCTTGATGAATTTGAAACTTCAGTTTGACCCTCCCTCTACATCTTGTCTCCCTAATTTCTTCCACCACTTTTCAGCTTTTAAGGTGGCCTAACCGACAGGACTCTACCAATTCTCATCTCCAGGGCAACCCAGCCCCTCTGGATCTTTGCCTAGAGAATCCTGTAATCGCCTTCGGAATCTTCGCTCAGGTAACGCGCTGCCTGAGGGCATCCAGTGAACACCTCGGGGCTCGTGCACCTTCCGTTTTTCCCTATGGACCCAGCAGGGTGCTCTTGGGAGAGACTGCCTCCCTGGTCCCGAGATCAAGCTGGGGGAGGAACTATTATAAGGTTGGACAGAGGAGAGGGGAGGCCCTGGCTGTGGAGCATGCTGCAGCCCTGCTGTGGACTGACTTCTGGCCCCTGCTCCAGGGCTCAGGTGGAAGGAAGCGTTACTGTACCATGGATCCTTGGAGGTTGGACCGTCCGAATGATTGGGGTTAAGCTGGGCCCTGAGGACAGGGCCCAAGCATAGGGTTAGGGACTCCATAGGAGGCTGTCTCTTTTCCCGCTGTGAGCACCGAGCTGGAGGGTGGCTCTCAGTGAGCCAGGAACAGGCTCTCATCAGAAGCCATCACACTGTGAATTCTGCTCCGAAACTGTGGGAGACCAGTCTGGTGGGAGATATCCAGTCCTTGGTGCAGAGGAAGGAGTCAACTCACAAAGCAGGCCTGGAAGGCTAGGCCAAGGCTGTGGCCTGTGGGCAAGGCCACCCTGCAGGTGCCTCATCTGTGTGCATATGTACCTGTGTATACACACGTGTGCGCAGATATGTGTGTGTGTATACTTATGTGTACCTGTGTATAGCTGTGTGCATATGTGTATATATACATGTGCACACATGTGTATACCTGTGTGTATGTATGTGTATATGTGTATATATGTGTGTGTATATATATGCTTGTGTATATGTGTATATATATACATATATACATGAGCATACATATTTGTGTGTATGTGTATATATATGTATGCTTGTGTATGTATGTGTATATATACATACATGAGCATACATATTTGTGTGTACATGTGTAAGAGTATGTGTGTGTATATATGTGTGTACATGTATGTGTTGCGTGTAATGAGTGAACAGTAGTCTCTCCTTCCTCTCCTCATAGTCAAGTCTGTAAGAACACAAGCTGCTGTGTTCCTCCTGCTCTGCCCTGAAGAAGCTGACCCAGAAGTAGGCAGCAGCCTGTCCCTGTCCGTCCAGCTGTCCATTCACTGGCTTACACTGGGCTGTGACCCTTGTCCATATTCATCTCTGGTCCTTATGGACAGTTGCTGCCCTCTCCTCCCACGGTAAGGGTAGAGCTTGTGGTCCGGATCACGATCACTCCCCTCATCACACTGAGGGCAGCAGCGTCATGGGACCCACCCCAAGTCCCTCCTGGGCTGCTCTTGGAGGTGAGACCTCCGGACACTGTGCTGGCACCGCCCGCCCAGGACGCACCCTCTGGGGTGGTGTGTGGCTCCCCTGGAAGGTGAAAAAGCCAGGCACTGAAGGTTGGGTGGCCCTGGCTCCCCCACGTCCTCCGGGCGGGGCTGAACTGACCTGGGGTTGTGGGACATGGCCGAGGAGGTCCCATCAGTTGAGCTGCGGCTGTGTGACCTGTTAGACTGCTGCCCATCCATGTTGAGGCTCAGAGCAGGAGACCCACAGGTCCCAATGGCCAGCCCTATCCTCACCGACAGGCTAGCTCTGTCCTGGGCATTGTCCCTTCTCTGGTGCCCTGACCTCACCCTGAGGTCACAATGGCTCCAGTGTCTACAGCATCCTTCCAGAGACAGTGATGTGGAGCCAGCACCGTCCGAGAATGGCAGGTTGGGGATGTGTGCTTGGGTCAACATACGCATTGAGGATGTGTGTCCCCAGTGAGACCTCGTGTCCGTCTCTTGGCCCTCAGACCTCAGACATTCTCTGTGACTTGAGGAGTGGACCATCTGTTATATGAGTCCAGGACCCTGTGGGGATAGCAGGGCCTAGGCTGGGGCTGTGACTGCTCTTGAGGGCTCCAGCTGAGCACAAGAGGTACTGTACTCTCCCATCTGGGTGCTAGTGCACAGACTCTGCCCCTCCCCCAACCACTGTTCCTCACGGCTCTTGGAGTGAGGCCATCCTGAGGTTCCAAGTAAAGGGTGGGGCAAACTGCCTCAGCTTACCCTTTACCGACCCGGAGGCTCATTGACCCCGAGGCCCAACTTCTCCATGCTTCAGTCTCTCCACCTGTGTAATGGGAGCACATCTACCCAGCTCCTGGGGTGCTTTGAGGCTCAATGAGAGGACAGAGTACTCCAGTACAGTACCTGGGCAGGCTAGGGGCATCTTGGTTCTGGTGCCAAACTGTAGCTACCACCTCAGTCCAACGATAGCCTTCCAGAGATGGCTGATGGTGCTGAGTTACAGTGCTCAGCATTGGGGGTTCCCGGGACTCACCCTGACACCCCCCCCCCAAAGTGTGAGATGCAAAGTAGGAAACCAGTCCTCGAAGGGGGTGGTGCTTGGTGCAGACTTTCTGATGGTCATGAGCTCCCAGGCCATGTGTTCTGTCTCAGCAGCAGAGTTGGGACCCAATGTTTGCTGGAGGTCCCGAAACCCCTTCACATGGTAAGGAGGCTCACACCTACCCATTCACAAGGGAGGTCACAGCACAGCCGCTTCTGTGGCTTCTACAAGCGCGTGGTGGCTCCAAGGGCCCTGATAAAGATTTTTGTGTGGGACCCTTGACCATGGGTGTGCGGGAGCCAGCCAAACAGACCTTGTGGGGGGATTCCTGAATTTTTAGGAATTTTGTGTGTTGGTTGCTAAATAAAGCCACAGAAAAACAGATTATCTCAAGCCCCTACACGATCCCTTCCTGGTTTTGTGGCCACGTCACTGTCCTCTGTGCTGCTAGGATCCATACTGCACACCACACCCGTGTGGGTGGGAAACTATGTACTGGCGACTGTGCGTTAAGTCAAAGCATCCATGGTGTGCATGAGAACCTGAATTCAGCCAGGCTCCTGGGTGTGCCATGCTTGTGTTGGTCTGCCTGTGAGCACTACCAGTTTCTGCCAGACATAGGCTCGCTGTCTAGTGGGAGCCGTTTCTTCCTCTTGTTACCCAAAGGTCAGACGTGCCCACTGTCCTGGTCTGGTATGACATTCAGAGAGGGCCATAAATTGCTTAAGGCCACACAGCTGTCAGTGGCAGAAGCAGGGTGCAAATGCAGGACACTAAGTAAGTCCATTGTGGGGGTGAGGCCCCGAGGCCATCTGGTGCCCTCTTTCCTGATTATTAGCCTCCTCATCCTGCCTCAGCGTCTCACCTGCTGGGCTTCCCAGCTTCCACATGTAGCCAGTAGGTGGCGCTGTGGTCACAGACAGGACTGTGGTCAGAGGGCTGTGGTAGGGGGAGCGTGAGGAGGGGATGTGAAGGCTGGGACTCCACTGAGTCGGCCGGCAGCCCTGGAGCCCCTGGAGTGAGCTGCTTCCCTATAGCACCCTCCTCCAGCCCAACAGCAGTGGGGGGCGTTATGGGCTGGGAGTCCAGCGTCTTACCGCCTCAGGGTGGACTTGGGGTGGTTTTGTCTTGGGGGTTTTGACCCCACTACCAAACCCTTCCATACTGGCTCCCCTAGCAGAGGGATATGATTCGCATAGGGCAGCCCCTGGCTGCTCCCAGGCTCCCCCTCTACCTTTCCCCAGCCCTCAGTGTTCCAACAATGCAGGATTTTTTTCCCTCCTGCAACATGGAGGGGGGCACTGGAATTTACCCCCTTTCTAAGGAAACACAGTATACTTAATCTCTTCCTGGGTGCCCCAGTCCTGGCCTCTCTGAGTTCTAGGGCTGCAGCTCCTCGAAGTGTGTTGGGCATAGTGGGAGATGGAGGGGGTAGCTGTGCTGTTGATGTTGATGGAGGGCCCAGGCACGCACCTGCACCTCTCTTTTCAGCAACACAGTGTGACTCCTCACACCCTCTAGAGACATCAGCCTTAGGCTGGGAAGACATGTAGAAGAAAACCGGGGTGGGGTAGGGTAGGGGTGCAGGTGGCTTGACATTGGTCTCCCTGGACGTGACACCAGAAGTCCAGGTGAAAAGAGTGGAGATGGATGGGGAGGCAGGGTCCAAGCAGAAAACCCAGGAAAGCACAGGAAACAGCAAAACAAAAAGGCGCAGGGCGGCGGTGGCGCGCTCCTTTAGTCCCAGCACTCGGGAGGCAGAGCCAGGCGGAGCTCTGTGAGTTCCAGGCCAGCTTGGTCCAGAGTGCGAGATCCAGGATAGGCACCAAAGCTACACAGAGAAACCCTGTCTCGAAAAAAAACCAACCAACCAACCAACCAACCAACCAACCCAAAAAGGCAGCTCTCCCCAGCCAGGGGAAGGTGCTGGCAACTGCCCCTCTGGTAGAGAGATACAGCCAAACAGAAAAAGAAAATGCTCAACTCATCAGCAGACAGATCAACCCCCAACAAAAGGGCAGGGCGGGACGGGGTGACATTCTCCAGAGTGGACAGAGACCTGGTTAGCAGGTACACAAACAGGTGCCTCCATCACCGGAAACCCAGGCAGGGCCATCAGCGCCACCGTGAGCCGACAGTTCTCACCTATCAGGACAGACTGTCAGAAAACAAGACTGTGTGTGTGTGTGTGCGGGGGAGGGGAATGCTCCTGCCCTGTGGGTGAAGTGTGACATGGCACTGCCAGCAGAGAAAACAGTATGGAGGTTCCTCAGAAAATTAAAAATAGCATTGCCATATGATTTAGTAATCGCCCTTCTGGGCACACATCCAAAAGCATCAAGATTAGGATCTCAGGAGGTATCACTCCTTGTTTGCCGAGGCAGCCGCAAGGCCAGGGTGTGGGAGCAACTTGTGTCTATGACTGGATGGATGGGGGGGGGGGGTACATGACTAGGCACCTAGAGGAATGCCATCCAGCTTTTAACAAGGAGGAAAGCTGGTGCCTCAGACATGTGGCTCCCTCCACCCCCGCCCCCCAGACCCTGAGTGAAAAAAGCTGCCTCCGCAGACAATGTGGCTGTTCTCACTCCTGCAACATATCTGAAGTTGGTAGACTCCCCGCGGTGGGGAGCAGGATGTGGATACCAGGGCTGGAGAAGGATGGAGGCTGCTGGCCCATGGCTTTGGAAGATGGATGAGGAGGCTCACTGGTGTGGAATTGAGGGTGTCAGCTTAGGTGTGGGGATCACATGCACGGGACACAGAACCAAAGCTCTGTTGAGGTAGAGTATCATGGGTGGCCAGGAAGTCGTGAGAGTTGCATTCCACCCCTGTCTCGAAAGCCTATCTTCTTGGTTAACCGTAGGTAGACTGTTTCTAGGCACATTTTACAGAGAGGAAAATAGAGGCTCAGGAAATGACAGGGTGAGTGAGGGTCTCACTCTGAGCCCAGCCTCTGTGGTGGCAAATCTGAAGGTGTGGGGAGATGGGCTGTGGCTGTTTGGGGACCTGAACTTTGGCCATCCCACCATGACTGAGCAGAGGGAAGGGGATGGTCTTAGTGTGAGCTGCCTAGGGCAAGACATACTCCTTTATCAGGACTCCTTATGAAGCCACAGAAGTCAAGAGAGGGACCAGTTTGGACAGGTGACTTCCCATGAAGGCTCTGCATGCTTGGAGGTACAGAGCAGACCAGGAGAACTTCTTGGAAGGGGACAGATAGTGGTACTGAAGGACAAGAGTGTGCTCGCCCTGCAGAGGTTGGCAAAGTCCTGCAGAAGATGTGAAGATGCACGTTTGTGTGTGTGTGTGTGTGTGTGTGTGTGTGTGTGTTGGGATGATGGATAGGTGACTCTTCCATGAAGATGGCCCCATTCTCCCACTGCCATGCTGCTGTACCAATCAGTGTGGCCAGGTAACAAACAGGCCCCAGCAGTGAGCTTGCTCACATGATGGTTGGAGGTTGGGTCTTCTCTTCCCCAGGCCCCAGACCCAGCTACAAGCATGGGCCTTCACTTTTTCTGAAGTCATCTTGGCTTCTGGGCCTTCTTACAGCCTGCAGGCATAGATGGAGGGGAGTGGCACATTCCAGCCTCTTTCAGGAATTGTGGCTAGCCTGGACCATGAATGTTAGGGTGGTACCACAGAGAGGCTAGACCACAGTGCGCAGTGTTCCTGATGACAGGGAGCCCTGCTGCCCACAGCAGTTCCTGTTAGTTTCTTACCTTTGCAGCTCCACATCCTTGATCCTTCCACCGGTGCTGTGTCCACTGGGGGTGGGGTGGGGTGGGGGGACGACACAAGTCCACAGAGGCTTTTTGAGACCAGAGACTTAGTCTGGCTCAAATCTAGAGTCGCTGAAGACAGGAGCTGATGATTAGGCTTCTGGGCTCTGGGGACACTCCTGGGGTGCCCATGGCAGCGGAGTCTGACTGAAGAGAACCAAGTTCTCAGCAGCCTTGTGGGCGCAGGCTGGGATGTGAACACCAGATTGAGCTGAAACAAGACAGGATGTGCAGGCATTTTCTGACTCCCATGAAACCCTGCCCTTGGGCCCCAGCCCCCTTCCAGATGGGGCCCCTTTAAATGCAAGGTTCTGTCTTCCAGAAGGCTCCTCCCAGTCTCCTGGGGAGCCAGGTAAACAAAAGTGGGACCCTAGCTTCTGACATGGCTTCCCCTTGCTCTGGAGACCTCAGCCCCACTGGTCTGCCCCCGCCCCCTATCACCACTCCAGGTGAGACATGCGGGAAGGATGAGTGGTGAGGTGTGTGTGTGGGGGGGGGGGGAGGGGGTCTGGGAATGTGGGAACAGGGAACAGTGGCCCAGCTGTCTTCCAGAAAGTGGGGGTGGGGCTCACCCAGTCTCTTCCCCAGAGTTCCTTCCAGCTCCCCAGCTTGCCTTTGCCCTAGGAGCCCTCCTGGAGAAGACACAGGGCCGTCTTTGTTCCGGCCACACCTCCTTCAAACCCTCTAGGAGCCCAGGACCTCAGCCCTCCACCCCTGTGGGGACACCAACCACTGTCTCTGTTCACTGACTCTTATCCTGTTATCCCACTGACCGGCTCAGGCCTCTGCTCCCAGCAGCCTGTTTCCCCCTAGCAGTCTAGTCAAGGCTGGGTCAGCATGCAGACTATGGCTCCTCTCTATCCACCCGTCTTGGAATTCTTCTCTGTTCTGCTCCCTGGAGGAAGCTCCTGCTCCACTTGGAGGAACCCCACTCTCCGTGTTCAAACCTCCTCCCTGCACCCCCAGCCTTGCTCCCCTCCCCCCCCACCCCCCCACCCAGCCGTCTCTTTCTCCTGTCCTTCTTGGAAAACCCCTTCCCCAATGCTATCCCACCCTTGCCTGTGTCCACGGAGCTGGCAGAAGCAGGTCTTCACCCTCTTTCTTACCAGCTGCCCGCAGGGTGCCTCCAGCAGGCCAGGCCCCTGGCTACTTCCTTGGTTGCCTGGCCTCCGTCCTAAGCAAGGGTCAGGTGTCTTCTCTCCCTGTGCCTTCCTCGGTACGGCTGCTGGCTAGGAACCTCTTCCCTCATGACACTGAAGCCATCACAGGAGGACTCAGGCACCGACTCCTGGCTCTACTCACCTTGTCCACTCCCATCCAAGGCCAGCTGCCCACCCTTCTCTTTTGCTCAGCCCCACCCCACGCTGCCCTGGCACCTCAGGCTTTCCTCAGAGGTGGGTGGCCAAGCCTCCCTCCCACCTCCGGTTTTCCTCAGCCGTTACCGCAGAGGTGGGTGTCTCTGTGTTCTCAACCTCACTTCCCTGGTAGTGACGGCCCCATGTCTCTACTCCTCATTTATAACAAAACTCGGCTGGAAGGTTACGGATCCTTGCTGCCTCCAAATCTTTCTCTCCGGTTTGCTCTTGAACCCACTCTACTCAAGCTTAATTTCTGTACTTCCCTGAAGCAACTCGGGTCAAGGTCACCCGTGACCTCCGTGCTGCTAAATCTGAGGCCAGCTCTCAGGCCTCATTTGATTGTGACCCACGGGCAGCACGTGACTCAGCCCCTCTCTGGCTTCCAGAATCTCCCACACTGTTCCTACATCACTGTCTCCTTCTTGGTCCCCTCACTGGCTTCTCCTGTCCCTGACCTGTCAAGGACGATAGCCCCAGGCTTGGTTCTGGATCACCTCTCTTCTCCTCTCTTCTCCCCTCCCCTGCCCTACCCTTTTCTCTCTCCTCCCCTCCCCTCTTCCCCTCCCTCCTTCCCTCCCCTCCTCTCTCCTCTTTCCTCTCTCCCTCCCCTGGTGATTTTATCCACTCTTTTGGCTCTAAATGCTACATTCCCAAGTCTGTCTCCGGCCAGAGACAATGCTCCCCACTGGCCCATCTGAAAGTTTCAACCTGCCCCCGATCCAAGTCTCCATTCCCTGGCCTCAGTAGCTTCTCTTTTGCTGGCCTTGGAGTTTCCCTTTTCCACAGAGCTCCCATTCCCACATCTCCACACAAACTAGCTTCAAGACATCGTCAGAAGCAGGGCTCTTCTCACTGCTGTCCTGGCTCCAGGTGCCTTCACCTAGACCAGAGGCTGCTTGCTGCTCTCCTGCTACTGCCCTCCCTACCCCCACCTCTAGAGGCTATAGTCACCTGGAACAACACCCGTCTGATAAAATCATCCTATCCGTGCCCAGGACTGTGATGGGGTCACCGTCTCCTCTCCCAGGGCCCACCTGCGGCCCCTCTCTTCTCCAAAGCATTTCTCCACCAACACCTCAGAGGAATTCCCACGGCCCCTTCTGTGGCTGCAGCCCACCCTGGTACTGAGCAGTAAGACAGGGACTTCAGAAGACAGCCAGGGAGACAGGATAGGGTGCAGGGACCTCATTATAGCCCTCTGTGCTGCAGACCGAGGGTGCAGCCGTCTGCAGGCTAGGAGCGTCACTTCCACTTTATCTCTCCTCCTGGCATAACACCCCTAGTGCTGCCCAAGGTTCCGACTCAAGAAGGCATTTGCTTATCTGAAGCTGGAAGAACAGGTTTAGTTGTCTGGCTCGTGGCTGCAGACAGTGTCTAGTCCAGAGCCAGACTGCACACAGCAGGTGCTCAGTAAGTGTACTATGTAAGAATTATAACCAAGAGGTTCCTGGGCAACTTGGGTGTGGCATTTAGGGGGTTTACGGCAGTCCTCCTGAGTGGCTTTCCTGTTCTTAGACCTTCGTCTGTAGCAAAGATGAAATGTTGACCCCCCATTGCATTGTGGGAACCCACATACCTGAAAGCCCGAGTCCTCCAACTCCTAGGACTGGTCATCATCTTGGGGCCCCATGCCAGGCTCCTGCACTCCCTCTCTCCGACTGAGTGCTCCACTATCTTTATTTACCCTTTCTTCCTCCTCTTGGGAACCAAGCTGAAGACCCCAGACCAGGCCCATCCATAGTCTCCTGAATCTGCTCCAACTGCTGCCTGCCCACCACCTGCTGAGTGAATCCTACCATCTTGAGCTTTCTGGTCAAATTAGCCCCCTTCCCATCTCGAACTTTCTGCCCCCCCCTTCCCATCTCGAACTTTCTGCCCCCGCCCCTTCCCATCTCGAACTTTCTGCCCAGGGGTCTGACTTTTTTCATACTCTCAGGACCTTGCTGGCCTTCACAGCCTGTTAATGCTGTCCCTCAGCAAAGTGGACAACTTCCCCTTTGGAGGGAGAGGTGACCAAGGAGGTAGGAAAAGGGTCAGGGATAGAGGCAGGCCACCTTGGTCCCATCTGGGCTTGAGAGCCTCGGCTCAGCCTCGCAGGCGCTGTCCTCTGTGTTGAGGGGGCCCCAGCTCTCACTCCCGAGTGGCCCTCACCTGCTTCTTCTGTCCGGGTGGCCTCTCCTTCCGTGTCCCGGCGCTTTGCACCCCTAGCCTCCCCACGGAGACGAGCGTGGGGCCCCCAGCTGACTGTCGCGCCCGCTGCAGGTCCCGCTGCGCCCCCTGCGCCGCGCTTCCCCGACATCTACGGCGGCGACGCGCAGCTCTGGGAGGCGCATTTCCGCGGCATCGGGCGCGCCTACCGCGCGCTGGGCAAGGAGGACGACTTCGCCATCCGCGTGCTCACGGAGGACTTCACCCTGCCCTTCCCGTTCGCCTGGCCGCCAGGGCCCGATCCGGCTACCGGGCCGCTCTTCTACGACCCGCGGGACCGCGCGGGCTTCGACTTTCTGCTGCGCGGCCCCGGTGCGCCGCCCCCCGCGCTGCTGCGACCCCTGCACGCCACGGCGCAGGCGGCCGAGCGCAAGCGACGTCTGGAGCGCCTGGCGCTGAGCTACGCCGGTGCGGGCCGCCCCCCTGGTTTGGTGCTGCTGGCGCCTGCTGGCGCCTTCCCACCCGAGGCTGGCCGTCCTGCTTGGCGCGCCCTCGGCCGCGACAGCGAATAAAGCCTCTGCCTCTCGTGTCTCCTTGCCCTGCACCTTGCGCCAGGGAAGCCAGGGAAGGGGCGCACGGGACAAGATGCCTGCACGAACTCAACCGTCTAGTGAGTCTGCGAGCCAGATGGAAAAGGTGACCTAGGCAGGCTGCGAGGAGAAGAGCCGGGGAAGGTGGGAGATCAGGCCCTCCACCCCTGTGTTGGCACTCCCATGCAGCACCAGGATGGGTAGTTATGACCTCAGCTGGCAGATAGGAAGGCCAGGACAGCCTGGCCTCCAAGGAGTAGCTGGATGCTGGCTGTCCTTTGCCTCACTCCAAGAGCCACAGCGTCACTGGTTTCCATGACAGCTGCTAGAGATGCACAGGACGTGAGAGGCAGTGTCAGGAAGGAGTTCTGACAGCCTCCAACCTGTCTTCCTATCTATCCCCTCTATCTCCCTTGAAAATCTGAGAGGATTTCCTGGAATGGGATACATATGACCAGGGCTGTCAACTTGTCCCTTTCTAGGTTATAAACTCCAGGCAGGAAAGAGTCTGTGTGAATAATAAGTGGGCTGCAGGGAAGGACTGCCTAGCCCTGGTGGCTTCTCTAAGTCGTGGGGCATCAAGCAGTATGGCTGAGTGGCCTTGAGTGAGATGACCAGGCTCGCTCTTGCTTGGGAGGCTTTCCTGCTGTAAGGGGGGCTGGTGGACTGGAGGCCCGTTCCCACACAAGAGCATCTGGACTCAGATCCTGCTTGTGCTTTTGTTTGTTTCTTCTAATCCAGGAGTTATTTATAATTTCCCAGCGCTGGGGAGAAAAAATTTCCCAAGTGCTGGCAGAAGAGTTAACTTAGACGACGGAATGTTCACTTTAGGGGAGGAGGAGGAGGAGGAGGGGTGGGGAGGAGGCGCAGTACCAGAGACAGCCTGGGGCTGTGGAGGAGGGCCTCTCTTCCTCTCTAAGACACTGGCTTGAACTACAGCCTCTGCTCTAGGCTCCTTCTGACCTCGGACATCTCTTCAACTCTACAGAGCTGTCCAATGGAGTCACTGTAACACTCCCCGGCATTTGATGACTAATGGGCCAGCATCCATCTTGACTCTGTGCTGTGTATTTATCTGTTCATATGGTATATTAGCTGTTTAGGCTCCTTAAAGTCAGCTTCTAGATTTGGAGGTCATCCTCCGAACACAGGCAGGGCATCAAGGATGCCAACTGGGTAGGGAAGGGGGCCAGATGTAAAGCAGATTACACTGAGGGCAACTTGGAGGCCGTGCCCTCTGGCTTTTGAGAAAACGTGCCTCAGAGCCATGCTCCCAGGGACAGGAAGCCAAACACTTAATCACTGCCTTCCTTTCATACCGAGAAGTCCTCTAGGCCAGTAAGTCCCCCAGGTCAGCTTGCCCTGTGGGGGATGGAGCGCGCTCGCCTCCTCTCTCACAGCACCGATGGAGTCATTTTATGACTATGGTTTGTTTAATAACGAACATTTGGGGGTTGTGCTCTTCATGTTTTTTGACCTCACTTTTCTGAAAATTTATTTTCAAAATAGTTTTCAAAGGCAGGTGGTTATAAGAGCTCAGAGACAGAGCCTTGGTCCAATCCGAGAATATAGGGCACCAAGGCTCCCCAAATGAGTTATCAAACAGGAAATTAAACATCACAAGGAGGTGCAGGAGTGTGACGTGAGAAATAATGGTATGGACTATTTCAAGCAGGATGCGAAAGGCTCTGGGAGGGGGTGGCGGCACTTCAGCTAAGAATGAAAGGGTGAGGAGGAGCTTGCCCTGTGGGTAGGGAAGGGTGCTGAAGGCAGAGGGAACAGTGTAGGCAAAGGCTAGGCAATCCCAGGGAATGGCAGCAAGGGTCAAAGCCCCTCTCCCCACCCCCACTACCCCACAGGAGTTCTGCCAGGCTAGAGCCTGAGCTCAGGCTGGCTTCAACCGCAGAAGGGATGGGCTGATCAGGTAATTGGAATGGCCGGTAACACCATCTTCAGGGAAGGTTTGCTCCCTGGGCTTAGGGTTGTCTCAGAAGTCCCGTCTCCCCGTTTGCTGGTTGTGCCCTGATTGCCTCCCCACTGGGCTAGCTCAACTGACATACCACTTACCTTCACCATCACCCACAGGCCACTGGCTTCCATGAGCTGCTTCAGAAAGAACAGCCACATGTTCAGACGCTGCAGGGGCTCAAACGTGGCTGCTGGTGAATGTGTCCCCATGTCCCAGGCAGGGCCACACACTGGTTGACACTAGTCTGTGCCACCCGAGTCAGGCTCTCTGGCAGGAAGGCTAGGAAATATTGGGTATGCCGCAGAGCCATGCTCCCGGGGACAGGAAGCCAAGCACTTAATCACTGTCTCTCTAGAGACCTGTCCACAGTGGGAAAGGTTGGGAAGGGTGATGGGAGCTGAGCCACAGGCAAGAAGTTCAAGGGTGGGACTCCATGGCCGGCTCCTGCTAAATCTCCCACCTTCCCCTGTACCCCCAGGGAGCATTCTGTCCCCAAAGGCTGTGGAGTGGGGCCTCTGAAGTTTGTGCAAAGCCTGGGCAAACACCTGTGTGTGCTCAGAGGCGTTGGGGCTGTGAAGGTAGCTTCAGCCTCTAGGAGCTCTCAGATGGGGGCGTGGAGGTGGGGAGTTCCGGGCAGTCTTTCCTGGCCTGAGCTTCCCCTGTTCTCCTCATTGCGCGAGGGAATGCTCACAGCGCTGTCTTTGCTCCTGCCACTGGCGTGACTTTCCTTGGGCTTCCGGGACTCTTGTGCCCTCCTCTCCAGCACCGATGCTGGCTCCAGCTGTCGTCCTTCCAAGTCTCATGATGTCTGGATCGTAAATATAGGAGGCATGCCCTAGTTCCATTTCCCGCTGCCGCCGCTGCTGCGATACAAATTCGGACAAAAAGCAACTTGGGGGAGAAAGGGTTGGTTCAGTGAACAAGTCTAGGTTGCAGTCCATTCTTGGGTGGGGGGTCAAGGCGGGAACTGTAAACAACCAGTCACATCATATCCACAGTCAAGAGCACGAAGACTGCTTGCTTGTTTCTGCTCAGCCCAGTCCTCCACTCTTACATGGTCACCCCCACACCCCACCCTGCCTAGGGAATGGAGCTGCCTACAGTGGGCTGAATCTTCCCACATCCATGAACTTAGTTCAGACAACCCTCCCACACGCCAGACCAAGCCACAGGCCAATCCAATGTAGGCAGCCTGTCACTGAGACCCTCTTTCGTCTCCGGTGATTCTAGGTTGTGTCAAGTTGGCAAAGCTAATCATCACAAGGCCTCAAACAAGGTCAGGTATAGTGGCACATGCCTTAAGTTCTAGTGCTTAAAAGACAGAGGTTCTGGCTGAATTCTGTGAGTACAAGATTAGCCTGGTTTACATAGTGAGTTCCAGGCCAGCTAGGGCTGCACAGTGATACCCTGTCACAAACAAACAAACGAACAAACAAACAAACAAACAAAAACAAGCAAACACTTCAAAAAGCAAACGAGCTTTCAATTATCTTCAGAAATTGGGAAAAGTGTCTCTTCTAGGGTCATAGAACTTGACCTTGAATGGTGACACATACCCCCAGATTTCAAGGAGCTAGGGTGCTGAGCTAAGACCCACATGCCCCCTGTATGTTCCCATATGTTAAAGTCTAGCCAGTCCTCTGCTCCAAGTGTAGCAGTGTCTCCCAGGGCCCCTCACCCTCTTGGGAGCTTGGCTGTTTATCTGGATCAGCCTCGGGATGCACCCACCTGATGGGGGCTCTACTCCTGGATGAAGCACCCACCCTGCTGTGGTAGGAGCTCTGTCCTGGTGCACACATGGTGGAACTGCACACAGCAGGTGCCCAGTTAGTACCCAGAGCAGTCAGAGGATCTGGGATATCACCTTTTAGAGCCAAGGCAGGGCATCCCGGGGCTCGTTCCCTTCTGGAAATGGCAGAGAAGGGGATGAGGGAGGAGTCCAGGGTACATTTGCAGAATCAAGGGGCCGGGCCCCTTCCGCCTTACAGCTACTCCAGGTGACTCCAGGCCTCGCTATATTAAAAGGAGACTGGTCCATGCTTTGATTCCCAGACTGCTAGGAATGGAGGTGGGACCCACCTCCCCAGGTTTCCTCAGGAGCAGATCCTGAGGAGCAGTGAGGATGTTTAATTAATTGCAATTACAATCTTCAAAGGAAGCCCTGGGTTGGAAGTTGTTCCTAATTACTGTGTTATGATGTCGGCCGGCTCCCTGAATTGATTGTGTTAGACTTTCCAATGGAGGCGTAATTGAGTCTCTGTGAGGACCTACTTTACGTCCCTCCTCCGTAGATAAAGCCTGTGTTCAGCAAAGGCAGGGAGGCAGGTTGGCAAGGAGAGCAGCGTAGGGGGCAAACACTAATGCCTGGATAAAGACCTCAAGGCCAAGGTTGGGACTGATGGTGTGCAGATCTATTGTGAATGGTCAGGTGGGCTCCATGTGGTCACCTCTGCAGGTCACTGAATGGCCAATTGAAATCTACTGGCATTTCTGGGTGTGGTTGCTCCCCCTGGGCTATGAGCAGGTGGGGTTAGTAGGCAACCACTGACAACTACTGAAATACAGGCATCGTGACCTTGCCGCTTGTGGGCCAAATAATCATGGTCTGAGTGAGCACATGGAAACCCCATTCTTGTCTGTCTTGGTGACTGATGCTGCCTGTGCCTAGGTTTCTCATAGTCTGAGTCCTGGGGCTCAATGGGGTTAGGGCCCTCTAGTAAGAACAGGAAATAAACCTCTGAGATGTGAGGTTGTTTCCTGGCAGCATGGTGTATGGAGCAAGGGCACTCTGGCTATAGGGCCCGTTACAGCAGCATGGGTCCTGCTGGGCCAGGACTCTGTGTGACAACCAGGCTACGACATGCCCCAGACTTTGCCCCACCACAAACCTAGGCTCATTTGGGAAGTTTTTTTTTTTTTTAAAATGACTTCCTTTCTCTGTGCCTCAGTTTCCTAGCCTGTAAATCTGGGCATGGGAGGGTGTGAGCAGGCAGGATGTAGCCACATGGAACAGAATCCCAGGATATCTGTCTAAGCCCACAGTTCCAACCCTTGCTCCCCAGGAAGAAGCCAGGCTCCCCCTAGAGGAGGCTCTATCTCACTGCAACCAGCCACAGACCCTAGTGGATGGGGATATGAGCAGAGGGCAGAAGGGGAGAGGAAACTCAGGAAGGAAGGGCAAGGTGCTGGAGTCTGGTCAGCAGGATCTGGAGATGGAGGACAGAAGCAAGATGTGTACTCCCTAGGGGTTTGAGAATGGGGATGCAACATAGCAATGGCATGAACTGATGGTTAGGATGTGTGTCCCTAAGGCTGAGTGTGTCCCACTCCTAAGGGAGTACTTGGGAACTGATGACATCCAACTCTGTGTGCAGCGCGTGCGCATGCACTCGCGCTCGAACACACACACACACACACACACACACACACACACACACACACACACGGTCAGTGATAGTTTTTGTAGGGGGCAAAGAACCGTCTAGAGGGCTCCCTAAGTAGGGCAATGAAGGTGAATGCAAGGTTGGGAACCTACAGATCTGGAAACCGGAAGGATGTCTTGCTATTGAGAGCGAGACCAGATGTGCGGGATAGATGGGAGACTGAAGGGCATTTGTGAGTCGTGTTAGTGAGCTGGTGGGGCAGAGCCTGGTCTGAATTGTCACCTCAGGTGGAGGAAGGATATGGGACAAGCAGGGGTTACCTGAAGGCAAGGGCGGTTGGCTCAGGGGTGATGTCCTGATACCCAAAGGTGGCTCTGTGGAGGTCATTACCACACTTGGGATGGTGGGGGGAAGTCTAAGGCTGGAGGAACAGCTGGGTCTTAGTTTTGGAGGCCTTCTAGGGTATGCTGGGGATCTGAGCCCCGTGAGGGAGGATGGCACAGGTGGCTGAGTGCTGAAAGGCCCCAGGATAATTGTCCTCAAATCCCTGCTCTTGGCAGGCAGGCCCTGGGCGTCTCATCAGGAAAATGGACTGGCAAACACTAGTCTCTGTGTGGGTCTTCTCTTCAGGGCTGTTCCTGGCAGTTTGCTGAGGCTCAATTCAAGCCCAAATAGTTGGGCTGTTGCTGGGGTGCTGAGGGCTCCCTGTCCCCCTAACTACAGAGCACTAATGAGCCCTAAAATTCAATTAAGAGAGGGAGCTGACAATCCTGTCTATGTCCCTTCTCTCTGAGCTTTGGTAGAGAAGCAAGAATCTCAGGAGGGTGGGGCAATGAGGTGCCTCCTCACGGCTAGTGGGGCCAGGTGTGTGTGTGGGTTATCAGGCATTTGGAGTTCAGGTGTGTGTAGCTGTGGGCCCCAGGAGACGGGGAATGAATGGATTGACCCAGAGTGATAGTAGTGATTCGATGCCAAGTGACTCTCCAGCCCTAGGCCTCATGGTAGCTCCCATTGTTCCAGTTGTGGAAACTGAGGCATACAGCAAAGACAAGAAGAGTGTCTGGCTCCAACTTTGGGGTCCCAAATCCCCGGGCAAATGAGTCTCTGAGTCCTGTTCTTCCTGGGAAGTGAAATGACCATTGTGTAGACAGAAAGACTCTGCCTCTATTCCAAGAACTGATAGACTTTCCAGGAATTCAGGGCTTGGATCTGTCTGCATGTTCAGTGTGTGTGTGTGTCTGTGACTGGAGGAGCCACATGGTAGACTAAGAATACACTCGGTGGACTCTGATCCCAGCCTGCCATTCTGCCCCCATGGCCTTTGCCCTGTCCCAGTCCCAGAGCACTGACGAGAGTCTGGGAGTCTCCACACTGCCCCCGCTGGGGCTCAGTACCTGTGCCAAGGCCATGGCTGTGCCAGCCTTGCCCACCCCTCCTGGAGAGCTTCCTCCAGGCTACAGCGGACTTCTACATTAATCACTGCTAATTGCTAGTGGGAGTCGTTCTTGTCAAGAGCCATTATTCCTGGGAATAAAGAGAAATGAAAGAAGTCTCCTTTCAGGAAGGCAGTTTGGCCTGAGGAGGAACAATGCCAGGCCCGAAGGAGGTCCCCTGGCCCAGCCCACTTCCAGGGGTTTCCAGAAATGCATGTGGCAAACGCAGGCTCCTGGCTTTGGCTGAATGCGCAGGGAAACGGAACATCCATCTTGTTCTCACATTTTCTAAAGTTGTTGTGAGTTTTCCTTGAAACCCCGAGGGCTTTTTTTTTTTCTTTTCTTTTTTTGGCAACAACAGCTGGGAATAAGTTGACACTTTCCACTTATTGCTGGGGACTGGTGCGGGGAAAAGGGGGCCTACGCTTGCCAGCCCATGGTCCCAGATCCCCCTCCTCTAGCTAAGTTCTACTCCGTCTTTGGGGTGGCTAGCGCTGGTGGCCAGGGCCCTAGGCTTTCTAAGTGATCAGTAGGGACAGTGGCATGGTGCACAGGGGCGTAGGGCTGGGTTTACATGTGTGTATTATCCTGTGGGATTTGAGGTCAGCTCCCCTCGAAGGACCCAGAAAACAGATGAGGGAGAGGGTTTCTGCACGTTGTCCTTTTGAAGACCTTTCTATATTTTTGTTTCATTGGAGCATGTTTTAAGTCAGTTTTTTTTTTTCCAAGACAGGGTTTCTCTGTGTAGTTTTAGTGCCTGTCCTGGATCTTGCTCTGTAGACCAGGCTGGCCTTGAACTCATAGAGATCTGCCTGCCTCTGCCTCCTGAGTGCTAGGATTAAAGGCATGCGCCACCACTGCCCAGCTTTTAAATCAGTTTTTTAACTGAAATTTTGGCTGTTATTTTCTAACGAGTGTCATACCTGATGCCACTCGCTGCTGATTGAAGCCATATACATGGGGAACACGGGCTAGGAGTGTAACACAGACATGGAACCCAAGCATTCTACACTCATGTGTATGCATAATGCTGTTCTATATGTGTCTGTGCTTGCTTATGCCATTTGTGCGGACACATGTGCCTGTGTATGCATGCATGTGTATGCACACGTTTTTGCTGGCATGCATGTATACTGCTATGTCTGTTTGCTTGTGCCATGAACATGCTGATATGCATATACTGTGCCATATCATTAACCTGCGTGTGTGTGTGTGTGTACCTGTGTGTAAACACATGTTCTCGCTTGTATACACATGAGTGCACAAGAGTCAGTGTGATTGATACACGCATGTGAGCTTGTGTCTCCGGGCTCCCATGCATGTTATTTTCCTTGTGAGTAACAGTAAGGCCTTTGTGACCCTGGATTCCCCATACAGTCTCACACTCTGTCACTTGTAGCCCTGTGAACTTCATGTTGAGGAGAGACTGAGGCAGATGGTAGAGGACTGGCCTGGTCTCCATATAGAGAACTGGTCCAGAAGGATGTGACCTGGGATCGCTGGATTGTAGTCCTGACCTGCATTTCACACTGAGGCACAGAGTTGGCAGGCTGCCGAACAGGCTCGCCCTAGCCTCATGAGCCCTTGGGTCCTGTCACGTCTCTTTTCTCTTTTCTTCGATCCATCTCCACAGTGACCTTATCCACTCCTCCCACTGCTGAGGTCCAGTACCGGAAGGTCAGCAGCTGTGGCCAGACCCAACACCTCTTGACACCCCACCAGGTTATGGCCTCATTTCCAGGGACAGCTCCCGAGTCCCTTTGACCCTGTGTTCATTTGACCCTGTGTTCATTGTAGAGTTTGCAAAATACTTCCACATGTGCCTGCTTAGCCTTCTGACTGAGGTATGGGCTCCCAACCCACACCTCCAAGCCTCGGTGATGGTGGTGGACATTCTGAGGGAACAGTGCCATCTTTATTTCTGGCTGCGTAATCTGGTGAGGCTCCCGTTTCTTTGCTTGCTCTTCGCTACCTCATATACTCCTGGAGAGAGCCTGGATCAAAGTCAGAAGGACCCGGACTCAGATCTGCACATTCTCTTCCAGCTGTTGACTGGGGCAAACATCTCCCTGCCGAGCCTTGTGCCTTGACCTGCAAAGCTGGGTGCTGTGAGGATGAGGTCGGTGGGAGGGTGAGGTTGCAGATGAGAACTCAGAACCCTGGTTAGGGTCAGGAGCAGAGAAAGTCAGGAATCTCCGTGTCTCCAGGCACACTGGGCCACCTCCACCAGCTTCGGAGTCTCAGTGAAGGACCAGATGGTGTTTTGAGCATTTTAATAAGAGCTATTTGCAGTGTTGCTGCTGTTAAAAAAAAAAAAAAAGCCTGCTTAATGAGCGAACGCACGTTGGTAGCGAGTTAAAGGCGCTCGGATGTTTTAAATATTATGTACGTTGTGCTCGCGTTAACAAACCTGATTTTTAATTACACCTTCTGCTGCTGCCTGACTGGGCTGGGAGTGGGGAAAAGGAGAGAGACAATCAGACAGAAGTGTGGTTGGTCATCAGACGTGATAGTAAATTCGTCTGGGTCTCCTCAGACGTTGCCTTTATGGCACACAGGCCCTAGAGTTGAGTGCTGGGGTTCGGGTGAGGTGGTTCCCTCTTATTAAGACTTGTTTCCTAGCTACTGGCTGAGCCCTGATCCTGGGCTGCATGTTACACTTGATCTTGGCCAAGCACTGAGCCCTAATCCCCACTTACAGGCCGAGGCTTGATCCCAGTGACCTATTGAGCACTGACCCTGGTCTTAGGCTGAGCCGTGATGTCAGCCATAGGCTGAGAGCTGATCTTGGGCACCATCTGAACCTTAGTCCAGTTGCTGGTCACGGTCTGTGTTCTGACCTCAGTGGAACAGAACTTTGGTCACATCAGATTATGTACCAAGGCCTCAGTACCTTTTGCTAGTGTCTCTCATGCAGGTGAACATGGTGGGTGGGACATTCAGGAAAGACCTGTGGGCTCTGGAATGATGATGTGGGCCTTAGGGAAGGTGGTTGGGGTGGGCTGGGATCCCTGGTGGGTGTCCCTTCAAGCTACTTCAAGAGATGTATTGATGCCTCTCCTCTGTTCAGTTCACAGCCTCTCACCTTTTAGTCACTGAGGGTCCCTTCCCGCCCCAGAGGGAGGTGCCATAGGAATGCTGGGAAGGAGAGGGAGTGACCATTGACATCCAGCTCTTCCAGGAGTCCTGGGTATCCCTACTTCTTAGTTATAGCCCCATCCCCTCTTTTACCTTTTGAAACAGGCTCTCACTAAATGCTCAGGCTGGCCTTGAACTTGTGAGCCTCTTGTCCCAGCCTCCTAAATAGCCAGAATTAGAGGTCTGCACAACCAAGCCAAACATGACATGCCTGTTTCTGACCTCTCCAGCCTCCTGCAGGCAGGGTCTGCTCTCCTCCTCTTGGAGGTCATGAAATACCGGTTCTGGGAGATGGAGCGACTTGCTCAGGATTAGAGCTGGGTCAGCAGGCTGTCTTCTTCCAATCTCCCAAGACAGACAGCAGGAAGGATACCCAGGTACTCAGTGAACTCAGTACACCTGGAGGGTGTACAAGTGTTGGGGAAGCACTGTGGAGAGGGTTTGTGGAGGATTGGAGCCCCGCCCCGAGCCCACCACCCCTGCTTTTGGAAAGTTGCTGGCTCCCTGCCGTGCTAGGGCAGGGAAGAGAGAAAAGAGACCCATGGCAGCTCCACTGAAAAAAATGGAAGGTTTCTCAGGCCTCGGTCAAAAGGCCCCCAGGGAGGGTCCCTGACTGGTCCACACTGGGCGGTGTGCTCACAGCCTGGGCCAATCAGCTGCTATTGGTCTAACAGGCTGCTGTGATTGGCAGCCCTATGGGTTGCTGCCTTACCTAGTGGGTTACCTGCCAGGGAGAACCATGGGAATAACTTCACCCGGGCCACTGGGAGGAAGGCATCCCTGCAGGGACTGTGTCTGCCTGGGTGCTGGCAGAGGATGACTTCAGGGTCTGTGCCGGTGGCTGCTGGTAGGTGGTCACTGCAGGGACCCCGCCCATCAGGGTGCTGGTAGAAGCTCTCCACTGTCGGGATCTACCGTTTTTTTTTTTATTTTGTGGTAATAATGAAAATACCAAATTAATGAAAACATTATGCAAATTACATATTTTAGTGCCATATTTATGAGTTTTTGCCCAAAGAAAAGTTGCTTTAATTGGTGCAATTGACTCTTTAACAAGTCTCCTTTTTTACATTTTTCAAAAAAAAAAAAATGACACCTGAGTAGAGACTCAGCTAGAATCCCAAGGGTTTCCCTGAGCTTGTTCCCTTGAGGCAACTGAGCCAGCAGGGCATGGCAGACCATGTCCCCTATGATGCTGGCATGTCAGCAAGCCATCTGACTTCACAGCCCAAGGATGCCGTTGCTCAATGGTGACGTTGCTGTGGTTCTTCTTTACTCATGAACCTTCAGTGGCTCCCAAGGGTCAGAGGAGGAAGCCAACACTGCCATCATCCAGGCTTCTGAGTTCTTCCTCCAGCCTCCTCGATGTCCATGTGTCTCCTTTCTTCCTCCAGGGGTCTTCTTCTGATGGAGTGAGTGTTTGGTATTTGTTGGATGGAGTGCGTGAGTGAATGGTGGTGTCCTTGGCCATTCTTCTAGCATGCTTGTGTTAGATTCCGGCAGCCTGAAGAGTCCTGAAGATCCTGGGGCACATGCAATTGGTGGAGAGGGCTCATCCCATCTTCCACGACCCTCCTACTTTATGGTGGAGGGCTTGGGAGATCTCAGTCCATCTCACCCTTTTCTACTTACAGGTGTTTCATTTTACTGTCCCCTCTGGCAGGAACACCCTCTCCCGTCTTAACCTGAAGGTTCTTCGTGACTTTTGGGTCCCAGGTCAGACACAGTACCAGAGTCATTCTATCTTTATACCCTAGGAACAGCTGTCCCTCTTTCTACACAGTGCCCATGGGAACAGCACCACCAAAGTCTCCCCACCCCAAGGTCTGGTTAGCTCTGGCATGCAACACTCATACTGTGCAGCCTGGGGCCCTTGTGAGGTCATTTCTCTCTGGTGTGTGCACACACCACAGTTGGAGCGCCAGCCTCGCTGCCCTGGCAGCTTCTGTGCGCATGCTCTGGGATCCTCTGCACCTGCCCTTCCCTGTGTCCGTGCTGGGTGCCACCTGCCCTGTGGCTTGAGCAGGAGCAAGGGCAGGTGAAGTTCCCGAGGCAGGAGATAGATCAAAGTGGTGGCCTGGAGTCGTGCCTCGGGCAGGCAGCACACCCTCAGCCACACACACTTGCAAACATCCAACAAACCAAAAGCGGTTCATTTCACTTACAGCTGCTTTTGAAGATGCATGGGAAAATATATATATATATTTTTACAAAATCTTGACCTTGAGCCTGGATCTGTGGGGCAGTTTTCTATCTCAAGGCAGGTCCCAGCCATTCCACTCCCAGAGGCCCTCTCCTATCCGCTCAAACCAAGTAGGTAGACACATTTCATCCCTGTCCCCAGCTTCCTGAAGCACAAGGACACTCTGCTGCACCCTAGGAGGGCAGAAGTCCTCAGAGAGTTCTTGTATCCTTGTTTGAGTGAGAAACACAAGTAGTGGTGGTCTTTTCCTGGGCGGACTGGGGACTGTCTTGCACACTGCCTCTTCTACGGCTCTGCTTCTGCTGTGAGAAATGATGGAGCGGAGCCTGGTAACACTGTGTTCAAGAGATGCCATGCCCATAGACAACTCTACCTGTGGTGTTGAGGCTCTACTGCCATATTTCCAGAAAGTTTTTTCTGGGCCTGGGTGTATGCAGAGTGCTGGGTACCAGCGCCTACTGGGAGTGACAGCTTTCCTGAGGACCCCAAAGAGGTCTCCCTCAGTGTCACAGGGGAATCCGAGGCTCTGGAGGGCCTGACCTCTCCAGGGCCACATAATGAGTGACTGGCCCCCTTTTCTTGCAGCTCAGGCCTCTGCAGAGCAATACTTTGAGTGATACCCATCTGGGGCTGGCAGCCTGGCCGTCATCACGTGACCTGCTTTCTCTCTGCCATATGATGCTGGAGTGGGGATTGGCTGGCTGGCCAGGAAGGGCTGTAGCTGGGGGTAGCATGGTAGAATCTGATGCTTTCTGGGTTCTTGTCCCAGCTCTTCCTGTGACCTGCAGAGAGTGAGCTTGTAACCTTCTTACTGCCTGGGGATTCAAAATGGCTCTGGAGTTGAAATCCGACTTGGAGGGTGCCTTTTGCTCCTGCTAGGACGGGACAGGGCAGGTCAGGTCAGGGTTCTCCCTGTGTGCCTGAAGCTGTCTAGACAAAGCTCTCAGACTCCCAACATGCACAAAAATAGCAGCTGGGTGCTAGCTCCACCCCTGCTGGGAACAGATGCTGCCTCAAGGGGGCGGCAGGCGGCCAGCAGCAGGAGGGGCTGGGCTGTTGGCTGGAGTTCTCGAGCTGCCAGTCTGAGCACTATGGGCCTGGGTACTGCTCGCCACGTCACCGACTCAGACGGTGGGAGGAGGGACATGGCCTGAGGCTGGGAGGCACTAACCTGTGCCAACTGCTGTACCTCCGACCCTAGGGCATTCCAGAGGACTTATCTGGCATGTGTGTGTTCCCTTCCTTAGGTAAGGAAATCTGGGGAGTGAGATCAAGAATCCACCAGGTCCCACAGAAGGTGAGACAGAACAGGACTGGACCCCCTGAAGTCAAGGTGTGTGGGGGGATGTGCACTGCCTTTGGTAGGGAACAGACGTTCATTCATTCATTCATTCATTCATTCATTCATTCATTCATTCATATTACCTTGATGGAGGCTGAATTCTCCCTTGTACTTGGCCTGGCTCATTGGGTACTGAGGGCTATGCCGGGTCCATCTCAGGGACTCAGTTTACTCCTGTGTGAAATAGAGGGACTGCAGTTCGCGGGCCTCCCCCCAAAGCCCTTTTTTAGCTTAGCTGGCTCACAGATGTGGGTGCCCAGCTCCTCAGCCTGGATTTTTTGTCACATCTGAAGCTGCTTGGAACAGAGACCAATGAGGCTACCGCGTCTCCCTTCTTCGCTCCCCTCCATCCCTGTCCACTCCCAGCACAGGCGGCCTGACGCGGAGCCAGGAGGCTCAGACAGATTCTTGACTCCATCAAGCCGATCCCCCAGTGACTCAGTTTCCTCATCTGTAAAATGGGAGGTTAATAGGTCCCATATCACCAAAGGGTTATAGGAGAGGAGACCACGGATCTAAAGCTCTGGGGACAGGAGGGCCTGGCACACGCTAGCTCCCAGGGTCAGTTTTATCATGGTCAGGATCTTCTGGATCTCGTGCAGGGCTGGACCCAGGGAGCCGGTGGTGAATCTTCATCTTCCGAACCTCAGGCCCAGTGGTGTGAGGCCAGAGTCTTGGTTAGTCTAGGGGTTCAGGGCTGGGATGGTCAATGACTGGGTGACCTGAGAAGGGTTTGGGGCCCACTTTGGGCTCTACCTAGTCACCCCCTTCTGCTTCTAGGGACTGGGAAGTCCTTTTGCTCTCTTTAGTCCCGGGAACCACATGCTGTGGTAGCCATCAGCCTCCTGGAACCTGATTGGTCGAGAGGGCTGTAGGCGGGGCTTCCACTCAGTCACTCGCTTGGAGGGACAGTGTTCCGGCCTTCTGCGAGGGGCAGAGCTGAGCTGCTGGGGGGAAGGGACAAGTAGCTGCTGCTAGAGCGGGTCTTCCCTCATCGGGCTCTGCTTTCTCCTCTAGAGCGCGGCAGGGACCCAGACACCCCTAGACAACCCCAGGCTCCTGAGAATGCCTTGTCCTCAGCCAGGGTGCTGGTCTGTAATCCTAGGTCTATGCTGGCTTAGACACTTGGGTGGCTCCCTCTTAGACAGCTCCTGGGGGCTTTCTGGGGGCTCTAGAGGCCATGAGAGCAGGCGGTTGGATTCTGGAAACTTTGGGAGCTTAGGAACCATTGGAGGTAGGATAGGGTGGGGGCCTGACCCTGGTCAGAACAGCTATGGGCCTAGAGGAGTCCAGCACACTCCATAACACTAGGCAGTAAAATATTGATGACACAAGAGGCTCCAAAGTGCATTTCACAAATGGGGAAACTGAGACCAGGAGTGGCGAGGCGGTGTATCTAGGTTATAGCCCAGAGACTGGGTTTCCTGGGAGGGGCGTGCCCAGGGACCTCAGGGAGGGGCCCTGCTGGTCTCAGTTTCTTGGCCAGGTGGAATCTCCTTTGTCCATGGCTTCTGACTCCATCATAGTCCCAGTCCCCGAGTCCACAGCCCTTTCCCACCCCATGCCAAATTCGTAGGAATGGCTTCTTGTTTGCCTCACATCCTGGCACCTGGTGCAGTGTAGCTGATCCATGGACGGCCACTGATTGAGTGGCCGCCCATGGAGATGCATGAGGGCCTCAGCTGTCAGCTGAGTGAGAATTTGGGGTTTTATTGGACTAGTTAGTAAGAGATGTCTTACTCTGCATTTGCTGCTAATCAAACACAGCACTGCCTCTCATGGCCAAATGTGGGGAGCCTGCTACTCCATCCCCAGTGCCAGGTGTCCTCTCTGAAGGAAGCTATTTCACACATCTGTTATCTCCTTGCTGGGGTGCTAAGGAGCCATGGAAGTTGTTAGATCAGGGTGTGATGTAGCCCTCTGGGAACACTGGGTGTGTTCTGGTCCCAGCCAGATGTTGAGGTTCATGTGAAGGTTGCTAGAGTTGAGGCGGGTCATCAGGGAGAGCTAGCTAGCAGCTTGCCGAGGTGGCTAGTCTGGGATGATGCCCGGCAGAAGTGATCAAGGCTGTCCCTTTGCCTGAAGGGACTGTGTGTGTGAGAGCTTTGGGCAAGGAGGCTGTGGATCTCCCATGGCTTGGTCTCCTCAGGCACCCACAACAGTTGTCTTGGTCAGTCACTCAGTCTTAGGCACCCTGACTCATTCTCTGTACAAGAAGGAGAGGGTCAAGGGCTGTGAGGCCTTACCAAAGTCACCTAATTCTGGGTGGAGTGGAGAGAGTGGTGTGACTTAGGCAGTCAGGACCCCACGGTTACACCTGCCACATGGATAGTGACTCATGAAGAGGCATGCACACACACACACACACACACACACACACACAAACACACACACAGAGTAATACATGTACAAAATGAACACAAACCAACACATCCACACACTCATCTCTCACACTCACATCCACTCAGACACGTGTACACATACCACACAAACATACATTCTTGGGGGTGCACACCTACATGAATGCTTGAGGGTCTAAGTGTACCAGCCAATAGACCTAGGATGTCTTGTCCCTGGCTGCCCAACTTTGAGAGACAACGAACAAAGGGTCTGACTAGGCCCAGGAACTCACTGAAGTACTTCTCATTGGCTCCATTGTTACAGGGAAAAGTGGCAAGCTCCAGGGCAGACAGAGCAGGAGTGTCCCTCTGGACACCTAGCTCTTGGCAACCAGTCCCAATCCAAGGTCAGCCTCCCTCCTGCCAGCCAGCCTCTGTTCTGCTTTGGGGTGGAATGGCAAGCCCACGCTGGGATCCACTTCCTGCCACATGGCATCTTAGTGTTCTTTGCTCTGTAAAAGGCAGCTTCCCATCCCGAGATGGTTTGCCAGGCTGTGTGACGAAAGTCACAGACGAGAGTCCAAGAGCCTCATCCCGCCTCGGTCACCACCTTAAAGCATAGTTTCAAAATCCAGTTTCAGCCTGGGGAACCAGCTGTTTGGGGGTTCAGTGTGGGGATCTGAGGTGCGCAGTTTAGTTTGCTGTTCCCTTCTCTAAGTATGGGGACCTGTCTGCTCAACCTTCCCCTAGGAGGTGGGCAGGGGAGGGGCATTCTCTGCCTGACCATCACTGTCCATTGGGTAGTATCCTTTAGCCTTCTGTATGGCTGCAGGATCAAACAGAAACAAGCCCCACCCCTCCCATGCACCCACATACCCAGGTCCATTGCCCATTCCTGTCGTGCCAGTCCAAAGCCACAGTCCAGCATTCACGCCAGCACAATGCTGCAGACACACAGCGTGTAGGAGTCCTGGTCCCTTCTTTATGTGAGCACAACACAGGGAGCACCGTGGAGCAGGAATGACCCTATAGGGCCTTTTATAATGACCCTTTAGAGCAGGGGTTATCTGCAGTCATTATCTGCATGTCTATCCTTGACCTTGTGACTCCTTCCTGCCTTGGGTGCATCAGAAGCAAATGCCCCTCCCACGTCTGGTACCCCTCCACATTCTTGCAGCTCCTCCATCATGGCATCACAGGGCTGGCTGCACCTGCCTCCGAGCAACCTGGGACAACTATGGCCGATAGGAATGGGTGAACTGGCTGAGGAGCTGGCCCTGTATAGGCTCTGTGGCCCTTTGGGCTAGACTACTTTTATCTTGTCCCTGTCATTAGCCATCTCTATGCTGGCACGGAATGCCATTTGGACGTGAATGCCCCACGGTGTCCTTTAAGAAGTCACCACATTTGGAAGGGAGCAGAGTTTGTCCCAGGACATGAACACTGTTCAGGTGCTGGAGGCCAGGCTGCCGAAAACATACATTTCTAATTAAAATAGAAATTAATCCTCTCCCCAACTACCTGCTGTCTGCAGCCGGGTGAGCACAAGTCTTATTCTGCTAATTAATGTTATCACTGTTAGCGTTATTTACATAAGCAGATAGGATTCACGCAGGCGTGTGGGAGCTGATGGGAAACTAATTTTTTTCAAAGTTAAAAACAATTAATTACCTTGACCATCCCTCTTGCATTCTAATCACAGATGTACTACAGGGGCCCTTTATGCTATCCCTACCCTCCCCCCCCAGCCCACAGTGATGTCTTCTTTGATGTACTGGACACTTGTTCCAAACGAGGGCCATGGTGTGGAACAGAGCGGGAGTGGCAGGTAGGGCCTAGAAGGTCCAATGCACGTGATCTATGCCTTTCTGGTGTGTGGGGTTTTTGTTGCCCAGTTAAATAGATTCTAAACACCACATTAAGATCCCAAAACGCTCTTGGCAGATTAATAAATCATACTAAGTGCTCTGGCGTTCAGCAGTGTGTTGAGAGGCCTGAGTCTCTGTGGGAGGTGAGGTGAGGTGCCTTCAGGGGCTGCCTTGAGTGGTCTGTGCCAAGGTGTTCCTGGCCTGTTTAAATGCCACCTACCCTGGAGATCTTTCACTAGCTTTGTGCCTGGGTCCTATAGTACCCTGCTCTGTGATACCACCTCTTCCTGGGCTGTGGCTGTGATTTCTGCTTTCTTCTCCTGCTGGGCTGTACATTCCTGGTGAACCTTGGGGACATAGTGTCCCCAGTCTGCTCCCCACATAGCATACCCCAGTGCCTGGTAACTGTTGGCCAAACTTGTGAATGTATGCTCTGATCTCCCTTGCCGTGTGGTGAGCTCAAGAGCACAACGATGAACGATGAACACAGCTCTCAAGGTTCAGTTCCCAGCACCTGTGGTCAGTTCTGGTGCCTCAGAGCTGGGTGAGGGTGCTGGCTGCCTTACGGCCTCTCTGACCCTATTCTCTTCATCTTCTGCCAGAAGAGAGATGCCCCATCTCACCTGCCAGCCTGCCATTGCCACACCATGCCACCTTTGGATCACACAGCCCTGGGGGGTGGGGATGAGCTGTAAGGATGCTTGGGTAGTGGACTAGAAGTCACATGGAGAAGGGACAAGGACAGAAGAGTGGAACTCTGAGTGGCCACCCCCACCCCGCCACCCCCATGGAGGGAACAGATGCACCATCTCAAAGAGTTTCCTCCTCCAAAGAGACTCTGGTGTGTGCTTTTCCCCTTCTTGAATGAAAGGAAGAATGAGGCTGAGTAGGTTGTAATTACCGCAATTGAGGCGGAAATCTCCCATGAAAGGGAGAGAAATGAGGCTCGGGCAGGAAGTGCCTGTCTCCTGGCCCCAGCCTCTGCTGGAGCTTTCCTGCCCAGCCAAGGGTACTGTCCTTGGTACTCAGTGTCAACCCTGCATGGCTGCGTCTGAGGAGTGCAGCAAGCCGGCCAGCTCAGGTGCAGCAGCCACATCCCTCGGCCCGTTGGACCCAGGGCCTGTGGAAACCCGAGCTCTTAGCACACGGAGCGCACTCTGTGGAAATCCCTGAGAGCCTAGTGCTGTGTTCTGTCTTTCCCTTTTCAAATCTCCGGGAATTGGGAGTGGGAAGGCTGATTCCTCTGTGGGTGCAAGGAAGTTAGGCTTGGGGCAGGGACTTCCTTCCTCTCAGGCCTTTTCTGTCTAGGTGGCAGCATTGCCCTGGTGCTTGTGTTTCCAGGATGACTGCACACCCGCTGTGTCCTTTGGTCCTTCCCTGAACAGAAGCCTCTGCTCCAGGGAGCACCCTGCTCCACTCACACCACACCAAACCTAACCGACCTCTGGAAGCGTTTGGCAGAATTCTGCCTGAGAGACGAGAGGAAAAGGGTCAATGTTACGTTATACAGAATCAATCTGTCACAGTTGGTTCTTATCATCTTGACACAAATCTAGACATATCTGGGAAGAGAGGGGAATCTCCATCGAGTAACTAACTCCCTCTATCAGACTGGCTTGTGGGCATATCCGTGAGACATTTTCTTGATTGCTGATTGATGTGATAGGACCAACCCCCACTGTGGGCAGTACCATCCCTAGATGGGTGGGCCTGGATTGTATAAGAGAGGTAGCTGAGCAAGGCATGGGAACAAGCCAGTACCTCTGCCCAATTCCTCTGCGGTCTCTGTTTCAATTCCCGCCTCCAGATTTCTTTCTGACTTGAGTTCCTGCCATGGCTTCCCTCCAAGACGGACTGTAACATGTAAGATGAAATAAATAAAGCCTTTCCTCATCAAGTTGCTTTTGGTTATGGTGTTTATCCCAGGAGTAGAGAAAGAAAACTAGGAACCCTCAGCCCATGACCACAGCCCTCTGAAACTGCCTTTCCACACAGCTCACTGCACTGTGGGAGGCTGGGGGAGACCAGAGACCCGAGCTCTGTCTCCTATCTCTTGGGCCTCCCGGGGATCAAGATGGCCCATGGATTTCTGTGCCCTGGGAATCCTGCCCATGCAGGTTTGCCTGTGCCTTATGAGGCGTGTGTTCCTAAAGTCTTGTCTTCCCTGTGGACCAGGCAGGCTGATGGCAGTGGTGTTGTCCTTGTGTTGGGTGGCCTGGCTTCTGTGTTCCAGATTCCAGAACATCAGAGTTGTAGGATGGGGGCATTTATTGATGATGGAGAGGCTCCCCCTTGGGGCAGATCATCTAGTGGGAACTGGTCCCTCAAGCAACAAGAACTTCCCGTCATCTTGTAGAATCAGAATCCATTGATCAAGGGCCATACTTTGACCCGGACGGCTTACTCAGACCTCTTGCCTCACCCACCTCCCCAGTTCTTCCTTTCTTTAAACATAAACTTCGTGTCAGCACCCTGAAGACAGGCTTGTGTCCCCTGGACCCCTTTGTTCCTCTTCCCAGTATTGGACTAAATCACCTCTCTGCCTTTTGACACCCCCATCTCTTTCATTGACATTATCAGATGGTGGCCAAGCTTAGCCTGTGGGGCGGTCAGAGCTGGACATTTGTCCTAATGTTAGACTATTACTTGGATATCAGCAGGCCTGAAGGTCATTGAGGATGAATCCCTCCCTCATAATCCACAGCATCTAAAACCAGGAGCTGCAGAACTTTGATTACTGGGATCTGAGTTGGATCTCTGGCCCTGTGAGGAGACAGGATATTTTAAACTGTCCAAAAGATCATAAGATTGCCATCCAGCAGAGGCTTTCTGATAAAACTGTCATCCCCTCCCTTCAGAGTTAATCCAAATGGGCCTGTCAATCACCTGGGTGGGAAAATGCCCCTCCGACAGCTGCCTCAAAGTCTAGAGACTTCAAGAAAATAGCACAAAACCTTTGTAAACACGTGAGCTGGCACAGTGGTCCTTCTGGCACTGTCCATTCCATCTGTGAGAGTGTTTCTGCAGGGGTCCCTTGGACCACTCCTCGCTTTCACTCTTGAGACTGTTCCACTTTACCTTGGGATAGAGTCTGTCTGTCTTCTTTACCACACTCTGTGTATCTCATGATGGCGATCACAAGGACTGGGGAGCTGAGGGGAGCCCAGAGCAAGGTTCTCATAACACTAACATTGCCCATAATTCTACTATGTGGGGCAGGGCTGCTGATCATACAGGGATTGATTACACAGCAGCAAACCAGTCTTGGTCCTGTTAGCCTCAGTCATGAATTCTTTCTATAGCCTGGGGCGGAGTGGGTGGGGCTGGAAGCTGACAGAGGACAAGCATGGCTTCGGCCTGTGCAACTGAGCCAGAGGCCAGCCAGGCCAGACTGGCCTGTCAAGGAACCAAGGATTCACAGAGATGTATGTATGTATGTATGTATGTATGTATGTATGTATGTATGTATGTAT
>CABHPQ010170389.1:0-24575 GCA_902168405.1 Peromyscus aztecus
AGATCATGCTCAGATTGGCCCTCAACTTGTGATTCTCCTGTTTAAGCCACCTGAGTACTAAGATTGCAGGCATGTACTACAACAATCAACTGTAATTGTTGGTAGTTTTATTCACTCTCCAAATTTTTAAAAATATATAACAGGAGAGGGCTATGCTTTTAATATTCATCTGATTGAAATATATTACTATGGGTTGGGTCTGCTGTTCAGTACTGAAAATTTGGTTAACTGCACAAGGCCCTTGGTTCACCCAGAATTATCTACTAAACCACTGAAATTTTGGCCGTGAATATCTTTGGGCTATAGGAACTGGAAAGAGGCAGGGTTGGCGGAGGAGGAGGAGTTAGCTAGAAACTTAAAGTCTTCTTGAGCTATTGAACATCTGTTTTTGCGTAGGGCACTACATTTATTATATAGAGGCTAGAGTGCTGAACTAGATGAGGGTTAACACCTAGTGTAGACCGGGTTACTTGGGAGGAAATAAGTGTAACCTAGTACAGAAAGAGACATGGGGCACATGGATGGTTGGGAACTGTTACTGAAGTTTGGAAGAGAGCATGCCCAGGGGAATCAGGGAAGTTTGTGAGGGGGCCACTGGATTTTTGTGGGGGATTCAGTAGATTTGGGGGTTATGGTTGATGTAGAGATTTGGACATGGAAAGAGGGAAGAAGAATGAAAGATAATGTTATCCCCAGCAAGAAAAAGTTGACTACGAAAAGCAACTTGAGTTTTGAGGAAGTTAATTTGGAGAAGTAACAAGTTTTTTTTTTTTTCTTTTTTCTCTCCCTCATTTTCTGTTGTGCCAGACACTAGTACAAAGGTTTGGCTTCTGTAGAAGCCCATCCTTGGGGGTTGCCCGGGTCATCAGCTCTCTTTACTCTTGCTTTACCATCAGTTCATGGGTTCTGCACTGTAATAGATCCACTTGTTGAACCTTATTTTTTTCAAGTTGACTTTTAAAGAGCAGTATGAACATTTCCTTTTCAAGATTACATGCCCTGGAAATAAATATACATACATACATACATGCATACATACATACATGTGTGTGTGTGTGTGTATGTGTGTGTGTGTGTGTGTGTGTGTGTGTGTGTAGGCTCTCAGAGCTAAAAATTGCAAAATAGATACTATATTTTCTCTCTGATGACCTTCTCATCCTAAGTAGCCAATGGATAACTTGGAAAGGTAACTAGAACATTTATGCATTTAATGTGGATGTCTTGCCCACAATCAGATATCATTAAATATTTATCCAAATCTTTATTGTAGGGGTGGCGAGGTGGCTTAGTGGTTAAGGGCACCCACTGCTCTTGCATAGGACCTGGTTTGGGTAGCTAGCACCCACATGGCAGCTCACAGTCTTCTGTAACCCCAGACTGAGAGGAATCTGATGCCTTCTTCTGGCCTCCATGGCGTAAATACATACATACATACATACATACAGGCAAACACTCATACAAATAAAACAAAAAAAGAAATATTTTTAAAAATCTTTACTATGGTGTTTTCAAGCAGGTTGCTCAGTTTAGTTTGAGTTTGAATATTTCTTTTAAAACTAAGATGTAACATATCAAGGAATAAAGAGGTTTCATTCTCTGCCTGGTGGTTACCATGGAAACATGGTTATATAAATTTATTTACATAGCACACAGTATTCACAATTATGATTATTGATCATAAAGGGAAGAGGTACTTTCTGCTAATTAGGAAAAGTCTTATTACTTCATCTCAGTGAATGTGCACATTTAGTTTTTTTTTTTTTCCGATTAGAAGGAAAAAAAGGCTAGAATAATAATCTTTATTGTCCAGAACTAGTAATTCTAGTTCGGCAACTTAATATTTTTGGTGTTAATTGTAAACAATAGAATCTCCTACTACAAAGTTAAGCCTTAGTGGCTCTTCATGGCTAATCAGGGAAAACTTATTGCACACTAATGAAGAATAATATGGACTACATAGATATTAAAATGGTTGCTATAGTCAAAGAAAATAACATATTTTCCTTAGTTTTACTATTTATTTGGCATGGACAACTGAAATGAATTCTTTTGTTGGAGGTGATTATAGTGCACTTTCATAGTTGTATTCTCCATGTTGTGTATTAGTGCTTAAAACACATTCAACTGGCATGTGTTTGACCAGAAATTGTATTCAAATTGACCCACAATGAGCTTTAGCTTCCACATGGATTACTAGTAAGGAGAGAGTACCACTTCCACCTATATTACTTACTTTTCTCATTGTGATGACCGGATGCCTGGGTAGAAGTAACTTAAGAGAGAAATTGGTTTTGATCCTGGTTAAGGGGATACAGTCCTTCATGACAGGGGAGGCGTAGCTTAATGTGGATTTGTCCATAGCATTGGGAACTCGCAGCTGGCCATATCACGGTAGCATGTAGGAAGCAGAAGAACTTAGGCTGGAAGCTTCGCCAGGCTGTAACTCTCAGATCTGCTACCAGTGATTTCACCAGCCATGCCTCCATCTCCAAAGATTCCACAACCTTTCAAAGGAGTGTCTCCAGCTGAGGACTAGTTTTTCAAATGCATAAGCCTGTGAGCGATGATTTTAATGGTAACAGGGCCTGGGTCACAATTATGCATGACCCTCTGTAATCATGCATGCTTGCACATATGGTAGGGGAGTGGGCTTTGTCTCACATCCTGCTTGTACTTGTCATGCAAATGATAACATCTGATTAACAGAACTAAATCACATTCAGAATTCTAGATGAAACCAGAAATGTGTATGTGACTTTCCAGTTTGTGTGATGGAGGGCACTGTAGATGGAGGTTATAATTATAGATGAATTTTAATCTATGATAATCATCTCAAAGACGTCATACACAAGTAATTTCTATGATGCCATATGACATGTATACCACCATGCACATTCAAAGTAGTTAAATGTATAGAATGAATGAACTAGTGAGAGGGTGAAGGGAAGAGCAGAGCACTTTATAGAGAGTAGAGGTAGGCAGAGTCTTCTCTGTTACAGGACGAGAAACATACATATGACAACTTCTCACGTTTCAAGAACTTAATGATTGAAGAGTCTCTCATAAGACTTCTGCCGTCACTCAGAAGTATTACTACTCCAGCATCAACTAGTTAGCAGGCAGTTTGTGCAGGTGTCTCCAGTGATCAGCAGTTAAGTCGACTGGGTAATGTGCTGTGAGCAAAAGCACAGTGAGAAATAACCATGCAGTGAAATCCATGAATTTTTGCCCAACTGCAGGTCATATTTTCTTTTATCACTCCTATTCTAAAATTGTGACCATTTTTTGGAAACTGTTACTCAGAATTTTAATAGCAAAGATGGAATATTCCAGACACGTATCCAAACCTATCCACTGGGAAATGCATCTGAATTATGTGAGGATTTTTCTGTATTTAAGACAGAATTCTATTTTCATTACATATTTGTCAATTGAGTGTTCAGAATGAAAAGGATGAACTTAAAAATCCGAGAAGTTTAAAAGCTGAAGTTTGTTTTTAAACCTGAAGAATTTCTGGGTAGGCTGTTTATTTGAATAAGCATTTTTAGACACTTTATTTCCAATTTCAGAATTCTCAGCGTCTTGCCGATAAATACCGCGGTCACAAGCTTTTTGGCACTGGCAAAGACCGAGCAGAGAGCTGGTGGAAGGCTCTTTCTCACCACCTCATAGGTGAAGGATTCTTGGTAGAAGTTCCCAAACAAAACAAATTTATAAAGACTTGCTCCCTCACAAAAAAGGTAACTAGTACCAAGATCTACCTGTTTGTCCCAGTCCGTCTCACTGTGCATTAAGATTCTTGTTGCTTTTGCTAGGGTAGAAAATGGCTTGGCGAAGCCAGTACACAGTCTCCTCCAAGCCTTATCCTTCAAGCCAATGAAGAGTTGTGTCTGAGGAAGCTTCTGCTGCCAAGGTTCTTTTTTCTTTTCTTTTTTTTTTTTTTTTTTTTTCACTTTCCCGTCATTAACTTGAAATCTTTAGGTTTTGCTTAAGTGATTCAAATTCTGTCAGTTTCCAGACATTGTACAGGTAAAATCAGTTGTACCATTGGAGTGTGAGTGGTAGAAGGGAGTCACGGGGAAGGGTAGGATATAGAACGCTTTCCTAGTTGATGTCAAGTATCCGACTGCAATCCGTACAGAGCTGCTTTCTGAGAAGGCTAAAGAAGTGTTCCTTACAGAAGAAGTCTTGAGGAATCCTGCTTTTCACCTTCCACAGCTCACGCTGTGCAATCCATGTGGTGCGAAGATGAAGGATTTGAAATTGCATTTCTGTGCTTTTATACATTCTGCTATTATATTGAAACTACAAATTACAGTCACCCTGTGGTCATATAAAATAAAAAGAAGAGCCAGCAAGTTTTCTTGCCTATTGCTTAAGGCAACATGGGGTGACAATACAGAATTGGTGAATCATACCTCCCTAGTGTAGATGTAGGAAGGTAATATGCTTGCTGCCTGCTTTTTAGTATCAGTGCAAATGTTATTGATCAGGTATCAGGTTTTTTTTTCTTTGAAACTTTTTTTTTTGCAGGGAAATCAGTGTTTTAAAAATGTAGATTCTTAAAGGGTAATATAATCGCTACTTCTCTGGAGTAGTGTGATGATGCATGAATTGGATGATTACATTTTAACTCAGGAGATACTTTAATTTTGCTGTTTCAGTTCTAATCCCGTATCTTCAGAAATGAAGCAACATTCTTCTGATGAGAAGTCAATTGGATTAACCACTGAGCAGGTTTGTTTTCAAGGGATGGTTCTTATCTCATTCTTCATGGATGCAACTCCGGGTTTGAAATCTTATGTTTGCATTACTGCTAGTTAGAAGAATAGCAGATATAAAAACCATAAACTACAAGGGGAAATTTTGGGAATAGAATAAAAATACGATATATGATTTCTTGAGCTAATAAAGAAGTAGAGGTATTTCACAAAGTAATTTATTTTTTCTTTTAAAGCTTATTTCAAAAATAATTTGTCTTGAGGCTTTTAATATATTATGATACTTATAGGTAATAAATAAGTATGATTCTAAGTATTCTCATTAAAGCCACACACACCCCCATTCCATCTGCAAATGAACATATATATACATATATATGTATATATATACACTTTACACACACAGTCATCCCATCTGCAAATGAACATATATATATGTGTGTGTATATATATACACACCCCATCCCATCTGCAAATTAACATATATATATATATATATATATATACTTTACACATACACACCTATCCCATCTGCAAATGAATATTGTATATATATATACACACACTTCACACACACACACACACACACACACACACACACACACACACACACATACACACACATCCCATCTGCAAAGGGACATATATACATTTTCTTGTTTTATTAGTCTCTTAGTAACTACTGCAGATTCTTCATGCATAGGCTGTCTTTAGCTAATTAGATCATGGTGATGGACAATACTCTTGCTTGTTAGAGTATTGACATGGAGTTGAATCACCCCTGTAACTCGAGCTTTTATGTCTTAGGACATTCTTTGGATTATTCATCTTTTAGCCTGTGGTGGCTCAACAGCTTATTTATTTGAAGACTTGCTTACTTAGGGGAATAATTGTTATTGTGAGTTTTTTTAAATCTTATTTTCTTTGTATTTAAATGTTTTTGTAATTTCTTTTTTTTTAATGGACTTTATTTGTGGAAACATAGTCTAATTTGGAGAGAATGTATTCATTCAAAGCATCTGAGAAATCTTCTGGGAGTAACATTCCTAAAAAAAGGTACAGAGTTCCAATTTTAATTTTTTGTATTTGCTTATATTATTGATACTACTGTTTTCCTTTCTTTCCTAAAGAAAAAGGACTATTAGATTGCAAACGCAGGTGAAATCAGAACACAGTCTCTGTGGTTCTGGAATGGCTAGAAGAGACACATGGGAAGTTTGGGCGGTAGACCATGCTTCTTGGGCACCTCCGTTCACAGCGCTTTGTGTTAAAATGCTCAGCACTTGATAACGCCACTTCTGAGTTGGCCACTACTGTTCTCATTCCGAAGTCAAATATACCAAGGGTCAGGCCGTTAACCTGTTTGTGAATATATAGCTAATAACATTGCTGGCTCACATCTATATTTGTCCGCCTCTAGCATTTAACCACTGTTACTATGTGTTTGGGAATACATAGTCCCAACCCATTTTCAAATATAGGTATTATGCCAATGAGACTGGAGATGTAAAAATTGTTGGGGAATAAAGCTAAAATACCCATTGTGGTTTTAGTTTGTTGTCTTCTTATCTGGGGAAGGAGCCCAGGGCCTGCTTGTGCTAGATAAGCACTCTACCACTGAGCCCCAAACCCAGCTGGTCACACTTTTAATCTTACTGTGTGACTTGCTGACATAATAGAAGTGCAGAACCTGTATAGAATCTAATATCCTGTCTGAGAACCAGATAATAGAAGTGTCGCGGCTTATATTATATACAAAGATTAAATGGACTGTGCCTATATTCATATTAGGTTAAAATAAATATGCCATAAGACCCACACACTTTCTATGCTTTGCTCATTTAGATTCACTACTTTGGATCTGATAAAACATCTGTCACAGTATTAATTTCCTTATCTTAAACAATTTCTTTTTTGTTTGGCTGTGTGATATGCAATTACTAATGTTTTATTTAAATAGACCGTTTAAGAAGTATATATGACTGTGTCCATCCAGTATCATGAAGCATTTCTACATTTAAATGTTAACTGTATTTTCACATGACTGCTTTGTAATACAAGCACCATTTTAGGCCCCAGAATTCAAAGGGAATATTACAGACATTGTTACCACACTCCCCCAATGTTAATAATCCAGTGAGATATATAGGGAAAAGTACATAAAACTATAAAACTACAATCCATGGGACTTGAGAGGTGGACCAGTGGTTTAGAGCACTTACTATTCTTGCAGAGGACCAGGGTTCACTTTTCAGCACCCATATGGTGGCTGGCAAGTATTTGTAACTCCAGTTCCAGGGAATCTGATGCCTTCTTCTAACTTCTCTGGGCAGTAGACACACATGTGCTCATACATACATGCAGGCAAAACATTCATACACATTATTAGTAAATAAACATAAAAAATGTTGTGATATTACTGTACAGCTCAGCAGTGGCCTAGAGATTAGTTAGTAAGTAAGGAATGATAAACTAAAGCCTGGAGGAATAAGTGCAGGCCAGAATCTCCTGTTCCTTCTGAGCACTCAGGTCAATCTGAAGGCAGCTGAGAGCTAAGACGTGTCTTCAGTAAGCTAACGGTGACATGATCAAAGTTCGGATTGGAGCATGGGCTGGCAGACTGTTCTGTAAAGGGTCAGGCAGGAAGTGTTTTAGGCTTTGAGGGTCACAACGTCCATTGCAACTGCTCTCCCTTGCAGCTGTAGTCAAAGCAGCCATTGATAATTTATAAGGCAATTAATGTGCCTGTGTTCTTAGAAAACATGAATTATAAACATTGGAACTTAAATTTTGTGCATTTTGTACATGTTATCACATATTCTTTTGATCTTTACTCTTTGCCTTTAAGTCTAAGTAAAATAAGAGGATTTTTATAGTGACCCCTGGGGTGATTACTCTCTTTTTGATCATTCCTGTGAAGAATGGACTGCAGAGAACCCAGAATTGTGGTAAAAGCAAAAACAGGGATGTTAACACCAGTGTTTTTACAAGAGGGGACGGTAGTAGAGAGGAAGGAAGTGCAGTGGGCACAGGGAAAAGGAGCAGTAGTCTTGTTAGACAGGAAATAGAGTTGTCAGGACTCTGTGATTGAAAAGATAATGGGTTAAGGAAAAGGAGTTCTTGAAGGTGTTTTTTAGGATGAGATGAGATTGTTGTTCTTTTCAGTGGGCAGCTAAGAAGCACAGTTTGAAGGGATTGGATATTTAGGGGCTAAGGTTGAAAAACAAGAGCTTAGGGATACATTGAGTTTTGGCTACCTATGGACTAGTCCAGAAATTCGTTATAGAATACAGAATTAGTATACAAGAGTAAGCAGGATGCTAACATATCTGCAACTGTGTGTGTGTGTGTGTGTGTGTGTGTGTGTGTGTGTGTGTTTCCATGTTCCTGTGGGAGGAAAGTTCACATGTGTGCCTGCACATGTGGAAGCCAGAGGACAACTTTGGGTATCATTCCTCAGGAGACATCCACTTTGCTATGTGTATTACCCCAATTCTCATAGTGCCTTTACTTTTGCTACACACACACACACACACACACACACACACGCACACACACGCACACACACACACACACATCTCAATCTGCATATGAGAGAAAATGTGATACCATATTTATCACAATAAGTCTAGCTTATTTTGCTTACATAATCATCTGTATTTTAATCCATTGTCCTGTGAATGTCATAATTGCATTCTTTGCAGCTGAATAAAACTGCATTGTATACATGTATCTCATTTTCTTTATCCACTCAATGTTGATAGGCATCTAGTTTGGTTCCATATCCTGGCTATTGTGAATAGTAAAGCAAATAGGAAGGATGGACAGGTGTCTTTGTGATATGTCGACTTAGAGTTCTTTGGATCTATATCCCAAAGCTGCCATCCTATGGTAGTCCTAATGTTTGAGAAATTCATACTGATTTCCATAGCAGCTCCATTAGTTTACATCTCATACGCAGTGAAGAAGACGTCCTTTATTCCCACATCTTAGTCTGTGTTTGCTGTTTGTTTCCCTGACGATGCCCATTCTGCTGGAGCGAGATGAGAGAGCAAAACAGTTTGGTTTTTTTCTCATGGCTGTGGGGGTTGAACATTTCTTTCTAAATATTTATTTGCCTTTTGTATTTTAACCATTTGAGAAGTATCAATTCAGTTCATTGACTTACTTATTGATTGGTTTTAGATTTGGGGTATATTGAGAATTCTTTATGTATTTTAGATATTCAGTCACTGTTAAATATAACAATTGGCTAAGATTCCCCCCCTACTTTGCAGGTTTCTCTACACATTGACGATTGCTTCCTTTGTTTTACTGAAGCTTTTCAATTTCATTCAACCTCATGTGATTGTGTCCTGCTTTGTGGAATCTTTGCCTATGTCTGTACCTCAAGGTGTTTCCCTGTAGCAATTTCAGAACTTTAGATATTTTAAAATTTTGTACAGGGTCAGACTTACAGATCTATTTTCATTCTTTCTATATCTAAATTTTATCTGTATATTTATCTATATCTATCTATATCTGGTTTTCCTAACATCCTTTGCTTTTTTTTTCTCCACTGTATATTTTTGAAGCCTTTATTAAAAATCAAGTAGCCATAGCTGTGGGTTTAATTCTACCACTGTATTTCCTTTGATTTGTGTGTCTCTTTTTGTGTTAACGCCATATTTTATTTTATTTTTTTTCTACTGTATCTGGGTAGTATAATTTGGGAAAAGTTACTGCAGTCTCTCCAATTTGCCTTCTGCTTAGGATTGCTTTTGCTATTGGGAGTTGTTTGTGCTTGTCTTTGAATTTTAGGATTGTTTTTTCTCTTTCTATGAAGAACCTATTTTGAATTTCAATAGATATCAGATTGAATCTTAGATGTTTCTGTAATTTAGTTATTGTCACTGTATTCTGCCAATCTGTGTGTACTGGAGGTATTTCCATTTGCTAATGTCTGCAACTTTTTCCATCAAAGTTTAAAGTTGCGGAAGGCTTTCACCTCCTTGGTAGGTTTATTCCTAGGTTTTGAAGCTACTGTGAGTGGGACCCTCCTACCCCTAACTTCTTAATCAAGTTCTTTAGTTGAGGTATAGGGAAGCTACTGACTTTAGTGTGTTCATTTTGCAACCTACTTCCTTGCTGAAAAAATGTTTATCAGGTCGGAGAGTTTTCTGTTACAACATTAGGGTCTCTTAAGAATATCATCTATCATCTGCAAGTAGGAATAATTTGTTTTTTTCTTTTCTATTTGTATCCCTTTGTTTCTTTTCTCTAAGTGCTTGAGCTTAGCCTTTCAGCACTACATGGACTAAGAATGGAGAAAGTTGAGTGCTGTGGGATGTTCTGTATGGCAAATGTGTTGCCAATAAAACACTGATTGGCCTGTGGCTAGGCAGGAAGTGTAGGCGGGACTAACAGAGAGAATAAAAAGAACAGGAAGGCAGAGGGAGACTCTGCCAGCCGCCACCAGGACAAGCAGCATGTAAAGATGCCGGTAAGCCACGAGCCATGTGGCAAGGTATAGATTTATAGAAATGGATTGATATAAGATATAAGAACAGTTAGCAAGAAGCCTGCCACAGCCATACAGTTTGTAAGCAATATACGTCTGTGTGTTTACTTGGTTGGGTCTGAGCGGCTGTGGGACTGGCAGGTGAAGAGATTTATCCTGACTGTGGGCCAGGCAGGAAAACTCTAGCTACAGTTGGGCATCTCCTTGACACACCAGACTGGTCCTATCACCTGTCAGACACGGACCTAGCAAGGCAGTAGTCTGGTACGATTGATAAGACCATGTCTCTGGTGTTTCTACAGCCATGACTCAGGGCTTGGAGATGACAGTTGAGATCCACTATTGAGCAACAAAGAAAAAAGCCCTAGCTAAGGGTGTTTCCTCTTTAGGCTGCTTTGTGTTTGTAGTTGAGGCTATAAGAGATGTGAGCAACCTTGAAAACGTCAGTTTTGTGTTGTCTTCACCCATCTTCTATGGAAGAAAACCTTGGAGACTGGGGATGGAGGGTGAAGAAGAAAATATTCATAAGAAAAACAGACTTGGAGAAAGTTGTGAGAAGCTTGATTTCATAGGCATTTGTAACAAATATCCTTCGTTTCCCAATATCGGGGAAGTCTGGTCATTAGCAGCTTGGTCTTTCTTGGCACCCATATGGATCTCCTGTGCAATTACAATTTCATTTTTGCAGCTTTTCTTATTTGTAATTAGCTTATCAGTGAGAAATGCTTCTTGTGAGCTATCTGGTTTACCTCCCAGTCCATTTCCTTTCTGACAATTTGGTACATTCTCTACAACTTTTGAAAAGTCCAAAACAAAATTGTATCTTTTGTCATGTATTTGCTTGTTTGATTTTGAAATAATCTGAGTAACTATTAATTCTTTGCTATTGTTGCCTACTTAATAAGAGTCGTTGATTTCAGGAACAGACCATGCTCCCATTGATTAGAGAAGCATTCTCTTCTCTGTGGATAAACAGTAGATGATTGAGAAGGAAGACTGACTGGTAGATGCTCTCCTTAAGCCACTGTGAAAGACCTGAGAGGCACTTTTAACTGTTGCATTATAGTACATCATCTCATCCAAAATGTTTAAAGTCAAGGCGGTTGCAATTGAACCACAAATCGTCTTACTTATATTGTGAAGAATGACTGTTAGTTTTGGAAAGATTCTTATTTGGAGTATGAAATAAAAAGTAAATGAGGGAAGAAGAAAAGTATATTTATTTTCTTTTAAATATTTTAGTGTCGGGATGCAGTTGCCAGGAACATCTTGCAGCTCCTCACAACCTGTCATTTTAGCCCAAGAGCTGGACACCAGGGTAAGGTGTTTGTAATGTGCTGATTAACTTAAGAGTGGGTGGCCAGCAGTCTAAGATGGGTGTCAGCTCGTTTTCATCTTACGGGAGAAAGTGGGACCTGGAGTTCTAAGAGTAAAGGCGGCTTCTTTCTAACTGCGTTTTGAAAAGTGCTCTTGTTTCTTCCTAGACTGTGTTATATGCCAAGTTGGTGGAGGCAAGGCAGAAACATGCTAATAAAATGGATGTGCCTCCGGCTAGTCTAGCAACAAATAAGATTCTACTGGATATGGCCAAAATGAGGTAAACAGTTTATGTTCCGATTCTCTCTGACATAATAGATTTCTAAAAGGTGTTGTTAGGTAATAGTATGACCACGACTTCCGCCTGTGATGTGACTGTCACATCTCCCATGCTGCTGCCCTGACCTTGGATGCCTTTAGTTCCATGTCTCCATGTGAGCGAATCAGATTTATAAAACCAAATCCATCGCCCACTCACCCTCTGTACCTGGTTGCCATCTGAACCCCTCTTCTGTCTGTAGTTCTCAGTTTTTAGTTATACTGTGTTGTTCCTCATGACACATTTAAAACCTCGTTTTTGTTTTCATTCCTCTGAGTCTCTCTTTCTTCCTCTTATTTAATAATTTTCAGCTCTTTTAATTTAAGCACTCGTGTGTCTATCAATCTTCGCCTTCCTTCATATTGTGTTATTTCAGACCTTTCCAGGCCTGTTCTATTGCAAAGGCCTCTTAACTGACCACTCCCTCACATCTGATATACTAATAACAAATTAATTACATGATCCTGACTCCTTGGACTTAGAGGTCAAGCCCTTCTATTTGTTGACTTAAACCTACTTTTTTTTTTCATTTCAGTACAGAATTTGGAATGGTTTCTGTGACCTGAATTGCTTCTGTTTCTAGGCAATGTCCCGTGCACTTTCATGTATGTTGTTTCTGCCTTGAATTCCGTGACTCTCTCAATTCCTCTTAGGAAAGCCTTACGCTCTGACTTAGTTATCGTTTCCTCCATGGTGTGTTCCATTGTGTTAACCAGCCAGTTCCTCTCCCTTGAATTTATCAAGGGCTTTCAGGTGACTGCTGAAGATGCTTCTGCGGCGAATACTGCTTTATTCACTTTTCAATATAATTAGTTGTAAACATATGTCACACATTAGAACTTAAACTCTGTGACTAAAAGTATCAGTTTCTCACTTTGTTGTGACTTTGATGTCACCTAGCATGAAAAATGAGGGGCTCAGCTAGTTCTAAATAAGTTAGAACTTATTTCCAAAGTTTTGTCTATTGGTTCCTTTAAAATTTGTTTCTGTCATTAAATTTCACTTCATAGGCACCACTTTAATGCAGGATGTTCTAATGATAATGCACAGTAACTTACACATTTACTATTTTGTTAAATAAATAAAGATTCTAAGATGACTCTTTACTATGCAGGAAAGAGACTTACAGTACATGAGTAACCATTAATTACATTGGTGGATTTTAGGAAGGAGACATTAAGTAGTCTTGGATATTGGACATAATGGAAAAAATTGAGCTCTATGATTCTGTGGGTATTTTTTAGGTTTAAAAGTAAGCACAGAGGTTGTAGCATAATAAGGACATTTAGCATGTAAGCGTTCTAACTAGCAGCTTGGACTTAAAGCAGATCTGAAGTTCAAGAAACAAAGATTCAGATAAATGCATTGAGTTAAAGGCCTGGTGAGACAGTTTGCTGTTACAGGAGACATTTCACAGGGAAGAAATATGAAGGAGACTTCCTTCTGAGTTTCTTAGCCTTTCTTACTGTCCCATTCAGAACTTCAGGGTTTTCATTTCTGTGAATAATATGGAAAACCTAGTGGAACCCTGGGTATTAGCTTATTTGTTTCTGGTAATGGCCTCTTCACCAGTTAATACTTTGACTGAGTTTTTGTGGTGTTAGAAGTGAAATGGAGCTTTTATTTGTTAATTGTTTACATAGCAAACCTATAAGTGAAGAAAGGGGATTGTGTGGTGTGACCGTCTGTAGAAAGCACTGGTTTTGAGTGTAGAAATGTATACAGTTATTGAGTACAGTGTGAGGCTGAGCATCACTGTATTCTTGGAGTGATTCTGCCTCAGTGGTTTCTTCATAATTCTTCCTCTTTTGTAAACGACAGACCAACTACTGTTGAAAATGTGAAACAGATTGATGGTGTCTCTGAAGGCAAAGCTACCCTCTTGGCCCCTCTGTTGGAAGTCATCACACATTTCTGTCAAGTGAACAGTATTCAGGTAAAACCCTCGGGTTACAGAAGCTCTTAGAGAAGAACACTTTTGACCACCTCAGAAGCAACATTTTCTCCTTCATTTGCATTTCTACCTGGACACTTAGAAAATGGATTCAGATCGTTTTACAGTCAATGGTTATAATAAAATGTTCTTTCTTTTGGTGTGAGTGTGTGTGTGTGTGTGTGTGTGTGTGTGTGTGTGTGTGTGTGCATGTATGTATGTGTAGCATCTATCTGATGTGGGTGCTGGAAATAAAACTCAAGTCCTTTAGAAGAGTAACACATGCTCTTATCTACTGATTTGTCTATCTAGCCCTCTATCTAAGGCTTTTTGTTTTGTTTTTTTGGTTTTTCGAGACAGAATTTTTCTGTGTAGTTTTCGTGCCTGTCCTGGCTCTCACTCTGTAGACCAGTTTGACCTCGAACTCACAGAGATCTGCCTGGCTCTGCCTCCTGAGTGCTGGGATTAATGGCGTGTGCCACCACCGCCCAACTCTATCTAAGATTTTACATGATGCTTAAAGGCCAGAGCTCTAGTTGGGATGTGTGCTATAGCTAATTGTTTAATATGTCAGCATAAATGCATAGGTATGTATATACATGCATATATACATATGTAGTTATATACATATACAGATATAGTGAGGATATGTTTCTTTATGATGTATATGTGCCCGTTCTGTGATATACTGTGTAAACTTGTATGTTGATTCTGTCCAGTGTTCACTTCCAGAGGATTAGGGGATTAATGTAGAGACATTAATTAGAACATCATATGGCTCCTTTTGGATTCTTTCTCATGAGCTAAAGAGAAGATGAGAAAGTTTGTTGCAAGCTCTCTAGCTTATTTAACCTTTTAAATCAACATGTAAAAAATTCAACTTCTTTTTGCATTCCTCATGAACACTTGGTTATTTAGAGATTTTGTGTTGTTTTCCTTTAGTGCCTCACAGTCAAATGTTGATCATTATGTTGATGGTATTATTATGTCTGTCATTATGTTTTTATTATTATTTGTGCTGCATTTAAAATTCTGTAGACAGACCTCTTTTTGAGTACAAAACCACAAGAGGAACAGAAGAAAAATCAGGAAGTGGAAAACAGAGAGTGCTCGCTCTCACAGTCTGTGGCCGTCACGTATTCTTTATTCCAGGAAAAGAAAATGTCACTGGTAAGTGCTACCTTCACGGTGTTCACACTGGGGTTTGCTTGGCTTTTACTATGGAAATTGTGACTTGGGGTTCATTACTTTGTGTCATACAGTGAGTGCCATCTTTAATCTTCTGTCTCTGTCAGGTAGCAGCAGCAAGTCTAGTGTGACCACGATTACTTAACAGAGACTGTGTCACAGTTAGGGAGAACACAGCTGTAGCTCAGGGAAGGTGCAGCAGGAACGTTTTATAACCAGTTTAAAACTATTAGGGTATGTATTCTAAGAAACACAAAAATAAAATGTGGCCAAATAATACCAGATGTAGACACACCATTAGCTATGAAATACGAGAAGCTTTGTAATCCGGAATGTGTGTAGTTTTTAATCTCCTGCACCCTCCGTGTAGAGAACTTACCTACCATGTGGGAGCCCCTGGGCTCTATCCGGAGCACTGCCAGAGAAAGTAAATTCAGTAAGTTAACAGAAACAAAGCACAAAGCTGTGAAAGCGTGCTATTACATGTGTATGATGTGTGTACTGTGAAAGCGTGCTCTTACATGTGTATGATGTGTATACTGTGAAAGTGTGCTATTACATGTGTATGATGTGGATACTGTGAAAGCGTGCTCTTACATGTGTATGATGTGGATACTGTGAAAGTGTGCTCTTACATGTGTATGATGTATATACTGTGAAAGCGTGCTCTTACATGTGTATGATGAGGATACTGTGAAAGTGTGCTCTTACGTGTGTATGATGTATATACTGTGAAAGCATGCTGTTACATGTGTATGATATATATATATTGTGAAAGTATGCTCTTACATGTGTATGATGTGTATACTGTGAAAGTGTGCTCTTACATGTGTATGATGTATATACTGTGAAAGCATGCTGTTACATGTGTATGATATATATATATATTGTGAAAGTATGCTCTTACGTGTGTATGATGTGTGTACTGTGAAAGTGTGCTCTTACATGTGTATGATGTGTGTACTGTGAAAGCGTGCTCTTACATGTGTATGATGTGGATACTGTGAAAGTATGCTCTTACGTGTGTATGATGGGGATACTGTGAAAGTGTGCTCTTACATGTGTATGATGTATATATTGTGAAAGTATGCTCTTACATGTGTATGATGTGTATACTGTGAAAGTGTGCTCTTACATGTGTATGATGTGTATACTGTGAAAGCATGCTGTTACATGTGTATGATGTATATATTGTGAAAGTGTGCTCTTACGTGTGTATGATGTGTATACTGTGAAAGTGTGCTCTTACATGTGTATGATGTGGATACTGTGAAAGTGTGCTCTTATGTGTGTATGAGGTGTATACTCTTTTTGGAAGTTATTGAAAGATCTGAAAATAACTTTGTAAAAATTTGCTCTTCACTCTGTGTCTTCCAGCACACATTGCTCCATTTTTTTTCCTCCAAAACTATGTTGGACATTCTTTTCAAAATCTTATAGCTGTGAAAAATGGTCATAGTTAATATTTCTTCTTTGCTCTAACATAAGTCTTTATGGCTCGTGAGTTTTTATTCTATGAGATGGGGAACAGATCGCCAGCATAGGGCACTATGAGAACCCCTGCTCTGCGTTCGTGGCCTCTCTGATATTAAACTGACTTGGAGCAGCTTATGTGGGTCAGGGCCTGCCTTTCTTTATCTTATGGTCGGATGGAAAGAAGAATGTACAGTTCTTCACTTAAAATATCTAGATAGTCAGGTTCCTCACTTAAAATTAGAAAAGCCATTAGCCAAGAGACCAAGTGATTCTATTAACTGTATTTTAAATAAAATACCTGGTTAGTAGGAATTTAAGTTGAATCTTGTGTGAGCAGTCAGTAATGTGTACTTGTTGAATATACCTTATATGTATGATTTGACCATATACATACAGTAACTGAATATGGTTACCAAGAAAGTTTGGAATGGGCTCCAAATTTTGTGAATAAAGTATATTCTAATACTCAGTATTAATACATAAAATATATTACATTTTATGATTAATGATGCATTGAATGAAATATCTTTATTTATGTCTTGTGATATTATGCAGTAGTGTTTGATTTTGCAAAATGATTGTTGATTATCTATACCTCCCTGGAGTCTTAAGAGGGTCTTGCTAGTTAACCACAAAATTAAATGCATCTGAGGACTAATTAGTGATGAGCAATAATACAATTAGTTGGAGGTAATTTGATGCCTAGTATCAAATAACCCCGATATTATACACACGGTACATACTTTTTAATGGAAAAGAGTAGACATTTAATGAAAGCAATTCAACACCTACTTGTGAAGGATGAAATTAGTGCCCTAGATGGTCTGCTCTGTGAATGATTCAACATTCACACATACAGTCTGAATTCAGACTTTCTAAATCTATTGAAAGAAATATCATGAATGTTAGCATAATTGAGTGTCAATGCTTTTTGTTAAAAAGACATTTTTACCTAATACATATTATTACAAATACATTGTAAATGTATTTGGAGCCACATCTGTTTAAAAAGCTTTATAGACATATTTTCCAAAGATGGTCATCATTATCGTAAGATCAGTAGTATAATAAGAGTGAACAAGCATCCTTGTTAAACTGTAGCTACTGTTTTATGAACGGAACCTATTTAAAACACTATCATCTTCTCAGGACCCTTCTAAAGAGTGCTTCTGGAGTCTTACATCACCACTGAGCATTTAGGAGTTGTCTTCTTTGAAATTCATGTAGCCAAAGCACTGTGTCCACTTTCAAGAGCCTTACAGTACAGCTTCCCGTATTTTCAAACAATTGTAACAGTTATCGGACTTACATAAAGTGACTGATGGTTGACACCAAATAGCTTTTAAAGTGAATACAGAGGGAGAGGGGGTTGCATTTTTGACTACAGTTGAGTGATTTTATTTTAATCAGTATACAGAGTGGAATCTGTGGAGGTCTAGCTATAGTAGTTTTAAAGAAATATTTAAAACGAAATTTTTTTATCCATTGCTTATTTCTCAGTGACCATGTGCTGTCTGAAGATAGCTTTCTCCCTGTGAGATGCACTCGGAAGGTTTTCACTCACTGTCTCTTCTGCTCTTCCCCTGCAGCACAGCATCGCTGAGAATAGACTCCTGCCTCTCACGGCAGTTGGCATGCACTTAGCCCAGGCAGTGAAAGCTGGCTACCCCCTGGATATGGAGCGAGCTGGCCTGACCCCAGAGGTTCAGAAGATTATTGCTGATGTTATCCGAAACCCTCCCGTCAACTCAGGTGATGAGCACAGCCCTTCTCTGCAGCCTAATGACCCGAGTCAACGCCGATGAAGTAAACAAGTGCTTCCCTCAGTTCCCTATTAACAGCACTGACCCTTCTGCTGTGGCGAAACTTGCCTTGGGTGACTCTTTTATTTTAGGAAAAAAGTTCTTTTTTCCTCAACAGAAAGTATACTGAAAAGATTCTTTCTTTTCAGATGATAATCATCCCACTCACGTCCAAATCAGGCATGTTCAAAACTCCATCTTTCTCCATAGTCCTTCCCAGCAGCTGCCTGCTCCTCATTTTCTCCTAAACGACTCTGGGTCTCTGCTGCTGGTTTCTCTCTCTAACAACAGTCAGTGGCATCGGTCACTGACGTGCCAACTTTGTAGCTCCAGTAGAAGAGCTTCTTCTCCAGGCTTGATAGATGGCTCGCCAGTTAAGAGTACCAGCTGTTCTTCAGAAGACAGAGGTTCGGTTCCCAGCACCCACTTGGCGACCCACAGCCACCTGTAACTCCAGTTCTAGGAGCTCTGAAACCTTCTTCTGACCTCTGTGGGGATCAGGCACAAATATGGTACATAACTGTACATGCAGGCAAAACATCCATATCACTCCCCTCAAAATCATTTGTTCTCATCTCACTGAGGAACCTCAGCTGTGCCACAGGGCTGAGCCCCCTGCTTCCCTCACAGAGATGTTTAAGAAGTGATGCATTTTTTACAGAAGTAAAGGAGAGGCATATTAGAGAATTTTCCTCTTAAGTACACAAGTATACAGTCAGAGCATTAGAACGGTACATCTGATTTTTAAAAATTCTATTAGACTAGAGTAATGGTCTTCTTAAAAACAAACAAAACTAAGTGAATTCTTACTTTTTATTACCTGAAATTCTTTCCTATGTGGAAACAACTAGAGTTGTGTCCCTAACCCTAAGAATTTGTAAAGTGATAAAGCAACAGAATTACCTATTGAGAGTCTTTCTCAAATGCAGTCTGACTATAATTTAATTTTCTGTACAGACCTGGGTATAGAGAAAGCATGTTTAGACATGCAAATTTGAGACTGAGAGTGATGCTTGTGCATCTATAATTCTAAGTTAATGAATTGATAGTTTTGGAACTTGGTCAACGTGGATCTGCTAAGGTTAACTTTAAGTTTGTAAGTTTTAAGACCCAAGGGCCAGATTTCAGACTTCATGGTAAAATAACTCATTCTGAGTAACTCAGTTGTGAGTCATCTTACGAGAAAACTATGAGTCTTCCTGACATCTGACCAGTCTGTTAGACATGAAGACAGAGTGAGGAGAATAGCATTTACCATGCAGGTTTAGATTAAGGTTGTACCAGTCTTTATCCATTGTTTTAGGGAAAGCTAAAGATTGGAATTTCGGCCAGAAATACATTGTCTCTTAGAACTCAGACACATTTTGATAACATGGTTGGGCAATGTTATGCAGCATTGCTTCCTTTTTAAGAAAAATATTGACAATCCTGTTTGCTGCTGATTGGCTGCCTTTCTGAAACCATTGACTGACAAATGGAGTTAGTCTAGACGGGTAGATGCAAAGGCTTTGGCAGTAGACACTTAGTGAGCCAGTCTTATCTCTGACAGTTCATGGTTTAGGACCATTGGCACATGACCCAAGCCTTTCCAGGTCTCGGGATTTTCATGTATGAGGCAGAAAGGAATACTATTTTTATCTTTTACAGAATTGTGAGAAGTACACTGAATGCCAGACAGAGAGTCTTGATACATCATACATAGTAAATAGTGGCATTAGTGATGGATGATGATTAAGTAAATGCTAATCTCTAAGAGCATTTTAAAAATACCCTTTAAATCTCATTACTTTTATATTCCATCCTTTTTAATAGTTAATTAAAAATCTATGAGGTTGGAGCTAGAGAGATGACTCAGTGGGTAAGAGCACTTGTTACTTTTGCAGAGAACCCAGGTTGGGTCCCCAGCATCCACATGGTGACTGTCAAATGTCTGTAACTCGAGTTCCAGGGGATATGATGCCCTGCTGTGGCCTATGTAGGCATGTACACACATATAGTACACATACATACATGCAGGCAAAGCAGTCATACACATAAAATACAAATCTTGAAAAAAAAGAATATATGAAGTTATTAAGTAAGTATATACAAAGGAAGATTTCAAAAACCACATAATCAGTCCTCGGTATTGATTTCATGCCTCTACAGGTATATAAAAGTCTGTGGATGTCCAAGACTCTTCTATAAAATGTAACACTCAAATACATGTAACACATATCCTGTTACATGTTAATATATATAATGTTATATATATTAACATAATTATATGTTAATTATAATTATTAATAATTAATTAACATTAATATAATGTTAAATCACATTATATCACATATAATATGTAGCTACTACACCATTAAATGCTATGTCAGTTATTACAATGTATTGTTTGAGAAATAGTAAGGAGAATATGTGTACATGTTTAATACAGTTGCTTGTTTTTGTTTGTTTTGAGACAAGGTCTTGCTGTGTAGTCTAGGCTGTCCTTGAATTCATCCTCCTCCTGACTAAGCCTTCTGAGTGCTGGGACTATAGGCATATACCACCATACCCAGTCCATGGTTGGTGAAACCAGGATGTGAGGCCTGTGGCTTTGATGAAGAGCCAACAAGTAAAAATGGTAAATTGTATTTTATAGAAGCGTGTGACTTTGAGAATTCTCCAAGCTATGGTGGTCTTTTGCGTATTTCTTTACTAAATAGTTGAGCAATATTCTTGAATAACAACAACAACAACAAAAAAGGACTGTTCTAACTCAACTCATTACCACGTATCTATAGAAACTGTCTGACTTGGCTATGGTAAAGAGTTGAGTTGCTGTTAATTTAGTTTCTAATTTTTTAAAATGATTTATTTATTTATTTATTTATTTATTTTATTTATTATGTATACAGTGTTCTGCATGTATGCCTGCATGACAGAAGAGGGCACCAGACCTCATTACAGATGGTTGTGAGCTACCATGTGGTTGCTGGGAATTAAACTCAGGACCTCTGGAAGAACAGTCAGTGCTCTTAACCTCTAAGCCATCTTTCCAGCCCCAGTTTCTAAGTTTTGTGATTATAAAGTTATAGAACTTTTGACCAAGAAGCAAAAGTAGAATTTGCATTCCCAGTCTGTTTATCTGCAAAAATAATTTTAATATCATATAGAAGATGAATGATTTACCAAGTTTTAATTTTCACTAATGCCATTTTAAGTCATACTTCCAAATAACTTAAAATTAACTTAAAAGCTATCAAAATAAAATGTAAATTATAATTTTTATTAAGATTCAGGTTTATTAAGTCTCTTGTTTGACTAAAACAAATTAATTTTATTCCCTTTAATGTTTTCTAATGCCTTTAAATACTGTCTACCATAACTAGTGCCCTCTATAGTCTGAGCTTAGTAATTTCAATTTCTGATGTTAGAAGATTAATTTTTAAATCAGTTTTTTATTTTTGAGACTTTCATACACAAATACTTTTTACATCATTTCTACTCCTCTCTCTCTCTCTCTCTCTCCTCTCTCTCTCTCTCTCTCTCTCCTATCTAGTTCATTGCTGTCTCTTCCATCCCATCTCAAATTCATGACCTCTTCTGTAATTATTGTCATTACATACATGTGCACGTGCATACGCATATGCACACACACACCCCACAGACACAGAATCTACTGGGTCCACTTAGTGTTCTCAGTGTACATATGTGTAGGGAAGACCAACTTTGAAACGTTTACACTATTTCAGTATTTTAATGAACAAGTTTGTTTGAAATTTAAATTTTACAAAATCCCAAATTGAATTTTTTCTGTATTTTTATAATATAATAGTAACTCAAAAATAGAGTAATTGTGAATCGAAATCTTATTTTTGTGTACTCTTGTTTCCCATCTAGATTTTCACTCTGTAACTTGGTGTTTTTATGTTTTTGTGACTTTTTTATTAGTTTGTCTATGTTTATATAATTTCAAACTTCTTTTGTTACCTTGAGTATCTTAACTATGCTTATAAGATGAACTTTGAACCAATAGCTGAGGAGCTCCCATGGAACTGGACCAGGCCCTCTGGATAAGTGAGACAGTTGATTAGCTTGAACAGTTTAGGAGACCCCCAGGCGGTGGGACCAGGACCTGTCCTTGGTGCATGAGCTGGCTTTTTGGAACCTAGTGCCTATGCTGAGACACTTTGCTCAGCCTTGATGCAGGGAGGAGGGGAGTGGACCTACCAGGCTGGGCTGAATCCCCAGGGGAGACCTTGCCTTGGAGGAGGTGGGAATGGGGGGTGGACTGGGGGGGAAGACTGGGGGGTGGGAGGAGAGAGGACAGGGGAATCCGTGGCTGATACGTAAAATTAAATTAATTATTAAATAAAATATTTATATAAAAAAAGATAAGTAAGCTATTTAATGAGGTACCTAGATAATACTTGGAATAATTTCTCCCATTCCTTATGTGCAGGGAACTGGAAAATTAAGGGTAGCTTCCACACAGGGGTGACGTGCCCTTGTTAAAACACCGAATGGGTACGGCCAGTTCTACCATTCAAGTTCTGGGATATGCAGGAGGGTGGCGTGGCAGGAGGTAGATTTAATACAAGTGACCAAGCCGTCGTGCAGGATGACTTCAAGATAGTCGTAGCTTAAAGACAGAATACGCTTGCAGAAGTGTGTAAAATACCAATGACACCTACAGTCATACAAACTCTATATATACCATCACTACCAGTAGTTAACCTAGAGGTAAATGTTTGTGCGCTATAGCTTTTTTAATTTTAGAAGTAAATTTTATTCAAAAATGAAGTAAGATTCTTTTCAAATAACCTTAGTATAATATTATTATAGTTCAGTATTTTGATTATTTTCTAATAAAAATAATTTAAATACTGTACTTACACAATAAAATTAAGGATATGTATTTTCACTATCTAATTTTAATAACTCACAGAAGAAAATGAATATAATACAGTATAGTTAGTTATATTAATTGATTGAAATATGGGAAAATTCAGTGACTTCTTTGGAACAGCACTACCAGTAGAAATATAATGTTAACCACAAGGACAACTTCATTTTCTAATGTCTTCATTAAAAACTAAATAAATACAATTAATTTTAATAAGAGTTTAATCTGTTCTGTATACTAAAATATAATTTCAATGTTCAATTAATCTAAAGTTCTTAGCAAGCTATTTTACATTTTTTTTCTCGAGTAAGCCTTTTCAGTCAGGCATTTTATGTTTATAACATGTCTTCTGATGCTAAAGTTTAATTAGAAATACTTTAGCCAGTGTGCTGGTGCATGGGTTAATCCCAGAGCTTGGGAAATGGAGCCAAGAGCATTAGTAACTCAAGGTCTTCATTATCTACACAGTGAGTCCACGGCCAACTAGGGCTAGATGAGAAAACAGCAACATCAAAAAAATACTGATTTGTATTTAGCTTTCAGAAACTTTGAAGTTGAACAAAATGGACTGGTATAGTATTGGTTTTTAAATTTAATAATTAATTTGAGTTAATTCCAGATGTTCAGTAGCATGTGCTTGGTTAATGGCTATAGTATTAGATACAGCACAATTTAGAGGTGATTTACCAGTGTACATCAAACTGTGATGTATGTAACCTGGGAACCAGCAACCCCACTCCGAGCAATCCAGAGATACGGAAAAATGCATGTACTATAATGTTCATCGGAGCACAATTGTAAAGAAAAATTGAAGACAATGGGAGCTCACAGAGCGGAGTACTGCTCAGCGCTGGGGGGACTTGTGTGATAATCAGAATGTTGCATCAACCCCAGAACAAATACCATTTTTATTGGGTTCACAGGATAATCTCATTAATGATTTAGTACATGTTTAGTGCATAGTCCTTTCTCAGACGATGCTTAGCAGCAGTCCTACATTTTAAAACTGGAATGTATGTAGGTAGCCAACTGCACTACTGTTTTGTTAGTTATTTATAATTTTTATCTGTGCCTTAAGAAAATCTGTTTGGGATGAGTCCTTGAGTAGCAAGCCACAGTTTGGGAGAAAAGAAGAAAGAAACCTGGAAATATCAACATTTTAAATTCTTGTTTTCAAGGTGTCATTTGAGAATTTCTTGGCTTCTGATCACTGAGTTGAATTGAGTGGCAAGAATGCTTGCTGTGTTTTATAAACTAAGTGGAGATGAATAAGTAGGTTCTGGGTTGCTTTGTTCTCTTGTGCTTGACCTTGAAGATGAGTATGACGTGGAAAGGAGAGGATGTGCTCAGATGACAGGCAGTAGTTTATCTGTAGGAGAGCCTCCACGGTGTGTAAGCGGGACTGACTGATACAGCGTGAGTTAATTGTGTTGCCAC
>CABHPQ010170390.1:1519-20259 GCA_902168405.1 Peromyscus aztecus
AAGAGATTACTATGGCCCCTTTGCTTTCTAAGTCTTTATCCTCATAAGAGAAGAATGTGTGCCTCAAAATACAACTGAATAGAAATTTATGCACATCTTGACGAAACAATTTCCCTATTCAACAGTATTTTGCCTATCAAAACTTGCCTCTGAGTACACTGACCTTACTCTGCCCCCTTCCTTTCTCCTAGAAAGCCTCAAATTCCCTTGTGGTGGCCTCAGGGACATGCACACTCTGCCTCTCCAGTCTTCTTTTAGACAAATAGCAAAAGTCTGTCAAGGTCTGGCACTTCTCTGGTTCAATGGGTTTTTAACACATTCAGTTTTACTTTATCGACAAGTTGCTTCTGTAAAGCTGATTATCCTTGCTACTGACTGCCATTACAATCCATTTCTTCAAAAACCAACTCTTTTTTTTTCACTTTAATTTTTAATTAGCTTTCAAAGTAATAGTTTTGCATCTATTCATGCATCTTTAGCCTTGGTGGGCCCTACCCTGCCCTGTTTTGTGCCTTCACTCCATCCCTGTACCCCATTCTGCCATTCTGATCTGTATAAGATGTAAGTTGAAGTGGAAATATTGGGAATGCAAGATCAATGTTTATTCGGACAGTGGATAATTTTTATATTTACCACAATGATAGTGTTTAATCAAATGATCACTCAGTGTACATTTAGTGATGCAGACATATTTTGTGATCCTATACCACCTTGATGACACATATCATTACATTATTGCTTTAATTATCCAGTTGGTAAAACAATATATTCAGTAATATAAGAGTACTTATCACTTTTTTTATATGCTTGACAGCTTTTAACATTGTAATATTATATTATGTCTCAACATTTTATGGGAGTCTCACTGAACAAAAAAAAAAAAAAAAAAATGGCATTTTATATGTCCCTAGAAGAAAAGATTGCTTTTTGCTAGAAATTTGAGTTTATGTTTCCTACAGTAGGCAATGGTCTCTTTAAAACACAGGGCTGTGATTGAGTTTTTAATATAATCTGGGTGGGAAATGCACATGACAATCTGTACAGAAAGCAATCACATACGGTGATTGCAAAGAAAATCAAGTATCATAGCATTCTTTTCACATACAGGTAAGACTATTTAACACTCTGTGCCACACACAGAAAACTTAGGTGGCAAATAAGCATCAAGATACTTTACAGAGAAGATCAGTTGAAGGGCAATCAGTCACCGTGCAGTGAAACCGAAGAGGGAGGGATGATGGTGACTGTTTTTATTTTGACGAGCCATCAAGTGAGGGCGAAACAAGACTAACCTTCTTTTGTTAACCATTTTATCCTTTTTATTTTATTTTTCATCTTCTTCTTCAAAGTCCATCATCTTAGTCCCAGGCTGTTTCCTGAGACATTGAAGGGCAGCACACCATCCCTGTAACAGCAAAAAAAGCATGTTACAGAATGCATCTGAATGCATCCCTATTACCGTCAGCTTATAACCAAATCAATTTCTGTTTCCCAGGCAATTTAATCAAGATGAACATTTACCAGATTGCAAATCTCAGAGGCATGTTTTTACTTTTAAAAATAAATTACATATTTCCTAATAATCAGATTTCTCTTTTAAAAATATTTTCTTAAGCATTTGGTGCTCATGAGAGCAATCATAGTTATCAGCCTGACATGCAGGGGAGGGGGACACTCAAATGAGGAATTGTGTTCATCACATTAGCCTGACATCCTATCTGCAAGGCAATGTCTTGATTGCTAATGGGTGTTTGAAGGCCCAGCCCACTGTGGGAACCAACCATTCCCAGGCAGAGGCAGCTGCATTATGTTAGATAAGCAGTTGAATGGGAGCCTGTGAGCAATCCAGTAAGCAGTGTTCTTTCACGACCTCTGTTTGAGTTGCTGCCTCCAGATTTCTGCTGCAATTTCTGCCTTGGTTTCCCTCCACGAGGAGCTATAATCTATAAGATGAAATAAATCATTCTTGGTTTTGGTTATGGTGTTTCTCACAGGAAGAGAAAGCATGCAAGAATGGTGTCAGACATAGTTAACTTCCAGTTATTTCTGATTGTAAAGTTCCCTCAAAGCACCTTCTGTACTAGGCATACTTTAATAATAGTATATTTAACGGTTGAAATCTAAACATTATTCATTGTAAGAATTTCCTGCTTATATAATTGTATACCAATGCCCTATTTTTTATTTTTTACAGAAATTCCATTTTCCTTCCTTTACTTTCCACCAACCCAGCTAAAACTAAAATATAATTTGGTGTAGCTTTCTTTACATGTATTTTCCTGAAATATAATTACTGAGAAGAAAAGGAATTTTGATCTGTTATTTATAATTTAATCTCTTCTACTGAAGTACCCAGCATTATTTTCTTTGTTGCTGTAACAAATCACTATAACCTTGGTGAGCAAAAAAAGCAGTGCAAATATATTATCTCACAGGTCTTCAGGTCAACTGTCAGTCAAGGGTCTAATAATGATGAAATGCATGTATGAAAATTGGAGTGCTGCATTCTATCATGGAGGTTCGAGAGGCAAGTCTATCTCTTTCCGTTTTTAGCCTGTAAAAGCTTTATGTATCACGTAGCTAATGATATCCTTTCTCCACTCTCAAGAGACAGAAATTGTGTCAGTGATCATTATTCTACAGTTATATCCTTCTGATTCTAGCCTAAAGAGGTACTTTTCCTTTTTAAATATTTACTCACTTCTTTGTCTGTTAATTTATTTAAGACAGTTTCTGCCTGTGTGGCCCAGACTTTGCTCAAAAGTACAACGCACCTTCCTTAGCTATTCAAGCGGTGAGATTAGAGGAGTGCTAGCTTCTCTAGTTTTGATTTGCGTGGTTACATGAAGTCCCCAGTGAAAACACCAGATAATTTCCTACTCAAAATGTTGTTAAAACTTGCAAAATTTGTTGGCCTTACAAGGTGGTAAATTTACTGATTTTAGTGACCAGAGCTTATGCAGGATTGACGGATCATTATTTTGGTCGAATACGAAGTTTCAAGGTCAATAAAAATTGTTTGAAATAAATTAATTTTCAATTAATGGATTGGTGATTCTGAGTGAAAATCAAATATGTCAGTTGTTACTGTATAAATATATGCTTAATTTTTCAGATTTTTTTCATACATAACATTTTCAACATATACATTACCCATCCTCAACTCCTATGAAATTCTCTCCCACCTCCCTACACATCCAGCTTCATTATCTACCTCCCTTCCTCCATCCCCCTTTTTCTCTAAAAAAGAAAAATAATGAAAAATAAAAATTAAATCTTATAAACTAAAGCTAAAAGAAAACAAAATCAATAAGACAAAAAAGAAACTAAATATAAAGAATGTGCTCTCATGCACAGACACACACATATGCGCACACATATACAAACAATAAAATAATAATAATAATAATAATAATAATAACATAATGGAGCTTATTTTGTGCTAATCAAGTACTCCTAGTCATTGGAGCTTCCCTGGAGTGTGATGGATATACCCACTGATACTCCATTGCAGAAAAATTGTTTTCTTTTCATAACAGTGTACAAATACAAATAGATCCTTGGTTAGGGATGGGAATTTTTGTCTACTTCATCTTCTCAGTGTTGGGATTTTGTGTGATTTTAAGCTGTGCAAGTCTTGTGAATACCATCATAGTGTTTGTGAGTTATTCACCAACTCCAGCTCCTACTTTTCTGGCTCCTTTCCTTACAGATCCCAAACCCTTGAAGGGAAGGATTTGATGAATAAATTCTGTTTAGGACTGAGTACTTTAAAGTTTCTTACTCATTTCATATTGTTCAATTGTGTATTTCTGTGTTGATTCCCAATGGTTGCAAGAAGAGTCTTCTCTGATGAGTTCTCTGGAATCTTCTGCTCTATGGTTTTATAGTAATATGTCATTAAGCATCCTTGTATTGCTATGTATCTTTATCAGAACAATAGTAATAGGTTTCTGCCAAGGCACATGCTCAGTCTAGCATCAGATTCCCTGTCATTTCAGCAGTGTGATGTATGGGTTCCATAACATAGAGTGAGCCTTCAGTCGAATGAGAACATGATGGGCTAGTTATATGAAATGTGTGCCACTGTTGCACCTCTGCATCCCACAGGCAGGTTGCTAATGTCATTCACAGGGCTTGTAGCTGAGTGGCGTTGATAAGTATTTTTCTCCTACAGTAGTGTATAGAGTACTTCCTGTTACCATGAACACATGTCAATGGTAATAAAGCTACTAGTTGGGCACCAGTTTGAATTTTTCATGTTTAATATATAAATAAGTTTCGTCTTCTGTAATGGGGTCTTATCAACACTTATATTGAATAACTGATAGCTGTAAAATGGCCTGTGGTATTTGGGTAGATGACCTACGTGACCTCTTTGGTCAACAACTCAATAAGATACAACCCATCCTTGTCATTACATTAAAGGTTTTATTTGGTAGCATAAGTTGTCTAGTTGCAGTATTGTCTCCCTCATTATATGATGAATTCATTAAATTCCTTTGATATGTGTATATATTTTAGGAATTTTCTACCGTACTAGATTTCCATATAGTTTTTCAAAAAGGTTTTAGTGTTAGTTGCCCTCTTGATATTCTCTTATCCATACTCCCTCTAACTCTCTCAATTTTATCCTCTTATTCTCTATAGTACTAAAAATGTGGACACCTCTCAAATTTGGGTATTATCTTTGTGTAGGGAACATGCTAACCATTTTTGTATTATTTCAAGTCTAGTATATGTGTCGTGCCCCCCTCGTCCAGCAAGGAAGACACAACACCAAGCTCTTCTTGCAATTTAATCAGGCCTTTGAACAGTCTTCTGACTTCTAAAAGATCCCCTCCTTCTGAAGGATCCCCGGGCAAAGCCTCTCCCGGCCTTATATAGGCTCTGGGCAGCCAACCCCAGGTCGCCACGTGGGCATTGCATAGGCTCAAGCATGCGTAAGCAAGCCACACATTCAGCTACAGCCTCATCTGAAGCTGTTTAACACAGGGAGCGCTCACCATCGGGATGGAGGAAGGTGGTAACCAGCGCCACCTGTAAGGCATGGCTACACGCAGCTCCCTACATATATGTGCCGCTGAAGTGAATGCTAGTACACAATATTCAAGTGATGAGAAAAATGTCAACTGTTGCACACCTGAGTGTGCTTTGGAAACAGGTAAGAACTGTGTGCATTCTTGGTAGGTTGTTTAATTTTTTTAGTTGTTTTCAATCATGAAATTAATGCTGTGTTAATGCTTCTAAGATTTTTTAAATGTGAAATGGATAACATAATTAAAATACACATGATAGTATCTGGTATGTAGAAATTACCCAGTATAAAAAATATTTTACTATTTCAAGAATAATTAAAATAAAAATATTCCTTTGAGTATTAGTTTAATGTAGTGTAACAATAGATGTTGTTTGAAAGCACATATAGAGAGCTAGAGAATATATTTAATGACTTTTTAAATCATAGGTAATTTATAGCATGCAAACTAGTCCAGGTGAGCATTTCTAATCGAATGTCTCTTCACCCAAGTATCTTCCAGGTTAATGGAGGTTCTACTATTATAATTTTGCAATATACAGGGAATCTTTTTAAATTATAGTTCTTAATTGAAAGAGAATTGCATCACTTTACCCTCTTTCCTCCCTCCAGCTCCTCCTACGACTTCTTCCTCTAAATATAAGCATGTAAGGAACAATAATAATAATAAAATAAAAAGTTACACATTCCAGGATATCATTTTATAGATCCATATAAGAGGCAAAGAGCACTAATCTTGAACATGGATTTGTAGGCTTCTTTCTCCACAAATGCTTACATTTCTGCAGAGAAAACAATATGAAGTTTCACCAATCTAATCCATCTATCTAAAATCTCAGTATATTTCATGGTACTAGTTATCTGCATAGGAATGGACATTGCTTGTCAAAGTTATTTACTACATAAAGTCAAAAGTCAAATACTCTATTCAGTCCTCAGACTTTTGATGAATCTTCCTTTAAAAAGCCAAAAGTGTTTTCATCAACCTGATGATCATGTTCTGAGCTTTAAGAAAATGTCCGATTTTCTGTGAAGATGGCGGTGTAGGTAAATTACTTCCTGTGCAAGCATGAGAACTTGAGATTGGATCCCAGGCTCCCAGGTAAAAACATGGGCATTGTAAGTCATGTCTGCATTCATTGCCCTAGTTGAGGAGGAGAACGTGTGAATTTGTGTGAGAAGCTATTCTAACAGAAAGAGTAGAGCGTGACATTCAGAGAAAATCACTGTTAACAAAAATAAGTTGGATTGTGATAGAAGAAAATCCATCAAGTCAACCTCTCCACTTTACCTCCACATACACATGCAAGCACACACACACACACACACACACACACACACACAATGCTAATGAAGATTTTGCATCAGAGCTAAATTTCTTTATATAGCTAAAAATACATGAAGTTTTAGTTCCTTTATATTTTTGTATCACTTGTTTTTGGTCTGAATACCTTTATTCTCCTCACCAAAATTGAAAGGAATTTCCAACTTCTCACATTAGAAATTACGATTATCTTCCTCATCACACATCTCCCCTGTTTTCAACTCATCTTCCAATGACTTGGCATATTGCTGCATGTAAGCTGGTATTTATTTCTACATCAGTTGTAGTAATGAAACTTATTTTTTCACTAAGGCATAGAGGCAAAGACCATGTTATAAAAGACTATAGGTTTGGTCCTTGCTTTCCTAATATTTTACATCTAAGTAAATCATCCTTCATGTATTCTTTCAAGGACCTAGGCTACTAAGTCTTCACAGTATGTAGTGTGTTATTTTCAAGACTTCATTGGAATTTTCCAATCTTACAGCAGTCAAAAAAGGAAAACATTTGGATAGAAGAAGGCGATTAGTGAGTTTTTTTAAGTTAATACTGGGTAAAACACACATTTTTTTTTAATTTCCATAATTTTGAAAATAAAAAATTATATTCTAATATAATGCACACTAATCCAATGTATATCATATACATGTGTTTCAAAACAGAAAACAATGAACACCTGAAGCTGTGAATTTGTCTCTTATATCAAGTAATAGCATTAGTTAATATATAAAATGTTAACATAATATAATGTCAGTTAAAGTATTGCTATATAAAGGGTTAAAGATTATACTTCCATTAAAATGATATAATACACTTGATTCAAATGAAGAAATTATTTAATCATCACTAAATACTGAAAAATAAGAAATGAAATCATGATTATTTGGCTAGGGTAGACTGCTGTTTTTATCTACTTCATCTATAAAAGCAGATCTTACATCTATAACTTTAAATATGCTCTTTCCAGTGATAAAGTAACTTCAATTACATTGAGATTTGATATCATAAGTCATGGGAAAGGAATTGGCTTTTCTCTTTAACTTTGATGTCCTGAACAAGTCCCAGTTGGCCAACAATGGATTTGTTAGAGACACAAAAGCTCACATAAAGAAAACATGCTTAAATATTTTGCTATTCATTTTCAAATATTCCTTTTAAGATTTCTTTTGGTTTTCAATGATCCTATGAAAACTTTGTGAATTTTCCTAATAGTCCAAGTGTTTTTTTTTTTTTTTCATTAAAAAGAGTCTTTGAATACCTTAAATTTAGGCTTAATTTAGGCAATGTTTATCTTAACTGTAATGGGAATGAGACCTCAGGGATTTGAGAAGAGCATTCAGTTTGGAAATTCCTTTTGCAAAATAAATCTCTATTATTAAATTTGTGAGTGTAATACTTCAGATGCTGGCAGGAATGTTCCTGTGTTAAAGATCCAAATTTGAAAATCATAGATGGTTCTAATCCACAGCTCTCATTTTGGATTATTTGAAGGGATAAGTGTGTGACTGATTATAAAAGATTTTCTTTTCTTGCTTAATTAGTCATTGTTGTATTTATTGTTAATATATAGGATATTATTTTCTTTTGACTTAATTATGTAGTAGAAACTACTTAAAATCTTTAATTTTATTCACATTTGAAAATACACAATAATTTTAATTTTATTGTTATTATGTACACATTTTATATTAACAAAAGCAATCGTGTAAAAACGTATTTATTTTCAACTCTTAAAAATACTGCAATTCATAGCACATGATCAAACAGGTCAATCAATATTCATATCAAAGCTGTGGGATGAACACTGTGTAAACTCTCCTAATTTCATCTACATGTCTTCTTCATGCACTTCATTTAGGATTTTGGTTTTCTGCAGATGTATTTCTAAGGAGATCGACTTCAGCATTTAAATGCAACCAAATGCTCATAATCTGTAGTAAAAGTCTAACTTTAAGAAAATAACTGAGCTTTTGAAAAATGAGGGACAATAATTTGAGCTGGCTTTTTGGAGACCACTACCTATGGTGGGATACTTTGCACAGCCTTAATGCAGGGGGAGGGGCTTGTATCTGCCTCAACTGAATGTACTAGGCTTTGCTTACTCCCATGGGAGGTCTTACCTTATTGGAGGAGGGAATGGGGGATGGCTTTGGGGGAATGCCTTGCGGGGGCAGGAAGAGGGAAGAGGGGGGATCTGTGGTTGGTATGTAAAATTAATAAAATAATATATTAATAAAAGTGATATTTGAATTTTAAAAAAGAATACAGAAATCAAGCACTGTGTACATGACATTAAAAAAAAACCATTTTGTTCTTTGTATTTTAGACACTAACTCTCTGTAAGACATAGAGTTAGTCTTATGTCTTATGTCATAGACTACCTCCTCACTCAAATGCTGGCATCTTTACTATGCAAAGACTTTTTAGTTTCCCCAAATACCAGTTTTTAATTCTTCGTCTTAACATGTGCCTTTGGGTCCTGTTCAGAAAGTCCTTTCCTGTGGCAATTAATAAACCTATTTCGTAAATTCTCCTCTATCAAATTTAGGGCATCTAGTCTTATGTTGAGGTCTTTGTTCCAAAATAATCATCATTTAAACAACATTTTAACAAATAATTCTCCCATATTCTGAGCTGCTCTTTGTTGAATGTACCCTTTGTGACTCAGAAGCTTTTTAGTTCCATGAAGAACTAAAACGTTCTTTTTTGTCAGCTGGTCAACTGTCATTCCTCTTTCTGAAGCAGCCAGTATCCTATTCAAATCCCATACCTACAAAGATACAGTGCAAAGTACGGATTTCCTTTTCTTCTACCATTTCAGAGTTCCAGGTCTTGTCCTGTAGTCTTCGATCCATTTAGAGTTGTTTTTTGTGCAAGGTCAAAAGTTAAGGTCAAGTTTCCTTCTCCAACATGTAGACATGGAGTTTTGCAACCATTTGTTGAAGATCCTATTTACTCTAGTGTGAAAGATTATATTTGGGGGAAATTTGTCAAAATGCAGGTAGCCATAATCACACGGACTTAAGTTTCAGTCTTTTATTTTAATCTATTGATCTTTGTGTCTTTATATATATATATATATATATATATATATATATATATATATATATATATATATATTAATTACTAGCTCTATGATGTTTTCTTATTCCTCTGGTTCTGTTGTACACAATCGAGTTTGGTAATGCCTCCATTGATTCTCTTTTGGCTCCTACTCTTTGGCTATCTAGGATCTTTTCATTTGTACATCAATTTTATTATTATTATTATTATTATTATTATTATTTTATTTTATTTTTGGTTTTTTCGAGATAGGGTTTTTCTGTGTAGCTTTGCGCCTTTCCTGGAACTCGCTTTGGAGACCAGGCTGGCCTCGAACTCACAGAGATCCGCCTGCCTCTGCCTCCCGAGTGCTAGGATTAAAGGCGTGTGCCACCACCGCCCGGCCAATTTTAATATTATTGATTGAACTCACCAAAATGAGTGTGGAATAGTGCATGCCATGGGTATTTTTTTATTTAATTTTTTTAATTCATTTTACCTACCAACCACAGATCCCCCTCTCATCCCTCCTCCTGCTCGCTTCCCCTCCCCCTCCTCTACCCGCTCGTTCCCTCCTTCAAAAGGTTAAGTCTTCCCATGGGGGAACAGCAAAGCCTGGTACCTTCAGTTGAGGCAGGACCAAGCCCCTCCCCACCCCTGCATCAAGGGTGAACAAGGTGTCTGACCATAGGTGAAGTGATCCAGAAAGCCAGTTCATGCACCAAGGATGGATCCTGACCACACTTGCCAGGGGCCCCACAAACAGACCCAGATATACAACTGTCTCGTATGCAGAGGATCTAGTCTAGTGCTATGCAGGTTCCACAGCTGTCGGTCTAAGTTTGTGAGTTACTACTATGAACTTAGTTCAGTTTTCTCTGTTGGTTTCCCTATCATGGTCTTGATGCTCCTTGCTCACATAATCCCTCTTCTCTCTCTTCTGCTGGACTCACAGAGCTCAGACTGCTGCTTGGTTGTGGATCTCTGCATCTGCTTCCATCAGTTACTGGATGAAGGCTCTATGGTTATGGGTATTTTTAACCCAACAGATGTCTTTGAAAAATATATATGTTAATACTAATTCAATACAATAGAATTTCAATGCATTAAAATATAAACTGAAAAATGAGATATTAATTAAATGTTATTTCTTGCTTGAATATATAGTATGTGTTCCTTTGTTGAAATATATATATGTGTGTGTGTATGTATGCATATATATATATATATATATATCCTGTTTCCAATTTTTGAAATAAACATAAAATCTAAGAAGTTCTTGGTAATTATATGTTCATGATGTTGATTTGAAACCTCAAAAAGAAAAAGAGTAACAGTAAGTACAAATCATCTAATTTACAAAAACAGATGAACATAAAATTTAATAAAGAGATGACATGCTAATGTTAGGACAATAAAAATACAAAGTAAGCACTTCATATTATGAAAGAGAAACTGGCAGGCATTTATTGAAACAAAATTGAAAACTTACAAGAGAAAAAGGTAAGGGATCAATGCTTTCCTTATAAATTTTATCACTAGGATATGGAATAATCCACATAAGACTACCAAATTTGAAAAACAATAGAAAAGTGAGGCTCCATTATTGATAAAAGTGATTTGTATTTCTCACAAGTAGCACAGCAATTAGCGCTGATTACACAATACATATTTATATAGAAACAAACTATGTCTACATATTGCATTCTGTGGTTTATAAAACTCTAACGATTTAGGAATATGACCATCATTCAAAGCACATGACATTGGTGTGACTTTGGATTCAAGTTTAAGATGAAGTAATGAAATGGAAGGCCTGATTAGGGTGACTACTACCAACTTAAAAGGGAAAATGACTCCTTTTAATTTGAACTGGCCAAGCCAAGTTTGTTTGTATTGGAAAGTAATGCATACTAAAATTAACCAAGCAAACAAACAAACAAAACCCTGAAATATAAATTAATTTTATAAATTTATAAACTCTTTTGGTATTTTCAAGGTAATTAATGGGAATCTGTAACTGATAAGCAATGGGGCAATTTTATTTCTTTGAGTGGAAACTCAAAAATGCTGGATAATTTCTTGTTTAATTGTCATGCGACTTGAGTTCATTGGCGTGTACTTATTATAATGTAGATTCATTGGGGTTGTTGTGCAGCCCAGAATTCCAAATTTCAAAGCGAGTTAAATTAACAAAAAGAAGCAAAATTGAATTCTTTGGTCCTTTTCTGCATCTCCATTCTGAAGCATAGGCAAACTCCATATTTGTTTACTCTCATTTTTATAAGAGAAATGATTTTTTAATGTATTCTTGAGTCTCTTTTCTTCACATTTATATTTTACCTATTTTTAGAATGATAATGGACCCTTGAGTTCATGTAATTCTATATTCCAAACAGCTAGAAACTTTAGAGTAGCAATTGTTCACCATTAATAACATTTCCCAAGATATCTAATGCAACAGAGGACAAAATAGCTGCCCTCCAGTGATTCCCAATTTATCCAATTTCCCAGCATCTTGTCTGCCCACACAGTGACAGATTACTGTTTCTTTCACTCCACTTTCAGAGGAGCTAAGCCAATTGTTTTCAATTGTTTTCCTCCACCAACTCCATCTCTTAAAGCACTTTAGAGTGGCTCCTGAAGGGATTCTATACTTAAATGGTTATACACCTCTCACATCATCCAAACCAATCAATGGAGAGATAGCAAGATTTTTCTTTGTATTAGGGTACTTATATTCTTTCTTTTCCCTGAAATCATATATATATATATATATATATATATATATATATATATATATATATATATATTACAAAAATATGTATTTTCTTAGCTTTAGGGGCCACTGAAGTTCTGTGCCTATTAGATGAGTGGTTATAACATATTACTGAAGTGTTGTGGTCAGCTTAAGACATTTACAAGGAACAGTTGAGTAGCATGTGCAATTAAGAGCCTACTTATGTGGAGATCTGCTAAGGTTTCTGACCTTGAAAACAAAACAAAACAATCACTTATGGTTTCAGTGAGTTCAGGGAGTTATAAGAGAATTATGAAAATGGAGTATGCTCTGTGGAGATGACTTCCTCCCTGTTGGTGTTGAGTTTTAATCTGCAAGCTTCAGTGGCAACTCCAAATTCATTAGGAAGAAACCCAACTTCTTTCTTCCTTTTCTATGTATAGGTGAGACAACTGCCATGCAGATTAACAGAAAGCTTAAAAAGGAAGAGCTACATTGAAGTTTCATGGTGGCAAATGTTTTCATTGGTTCTTCAATGACTGTCAGGAAAAAAAAATGGGAAAAATTAGAAGATGGATAAAATCATCAAAATGTCAGTCAGTGCACCTTTTAAATCTTTGGTGCACTAGAAATGAAGTATAGGAGCAGTTTTAATAAGCGATTTTTATTTAGAGAGTAAGTCTGTTTCTCATTCATTCATTCTATGGGTGACTTAGACAAGGTCACCGAATCACAGGGGACACTTTTGCACATTAGTCCTAGGGCTTCCTTTGCTTTTGTTTTGTTGTTGTCTGATTTCAGGACTGTTGTCAGAGCTCAGGAAGTCCTGACTCAGACACTCAGGAGAACACAGGCAGTACAGTCACAAACACCATGCATCACTAGGCTTGAATTAACATTTGATGCATAGTTGTATTTGAGAAAACATTTACAGATTTTTCACTTTTAACAAAAATAGATGTTGAGATTTATCCAAATTTCTAAAGCTCAGGAGAAGATAGACCACATCTTTCAGATCTGATAGAATCTATGATGGTCAATATAATATATAAAATATTGAATTTGCTCAATCTTTCATATTACATAGCTTTTGTCTCCATTATTTTGATATAGAAATCAATAAATCAATAGACCATGCATGATGATATATGCATAAAAAACTTATTTAACATTATAGGATAATAAACATATAGTGTTTGTTTATTATATAATACACTTTTACAAAACCTAACAAATTTATGAAAGTTAAATTTGTTTTCCTATCTCTTCTGGAAGTAAACTCATGATAAGCATCTTTTAAACAGTTGATTTTTGAATCCCAACACCTTGGAAACATCTAATGAGGAATAGAGAAAAGCTGCTACTAAATTATAAAATAATATTCTTATTTAATAATAAGAAAATTGTGAAACATCTGTCAAATTTGAAAGTAGAATGAATACTCTGCAAATTTATTTAAACAAAAAAATTACTAGAGTTAATATTCTGTCTGTCTGTTCCCTGGATTTCAAATAAACACTAATCTCTTTCTTGACAGACATATATCTTCCATGCTCCACAGACTTTTACCATGCCTATGAGTTGTAAAAACAGATTTTATAAAATACTGTGTCTGTGGATAATGGTATTCTCTGGAAGATGTAAGCACAATTGAGGGGTGTGGAATTTATGAACAATCAGGCAACAGCAAAATTCATGAAAATACTCTGTCTCAAGACTTAAAGGTAGGGAATGAACAGAAAACATCTGGTCTCCGTGTGCATATATGCGCATGTTATAAAACCTGAAAACCATGCGGCTACACTCCCAGACACACATGGACACATACAAATTATCAAGTACATATGCCAGGAACACAACACAACACAACATACACACACACACACACACACACACACACACACACACATACATTTGTGTATGAACCCAAACTACCTAATCTACATAATATTTAAAATGTTAATGCTTTTATTTTAATTAACTATAAATATAAGTATAAAATATAGATAAAATAAATATAAAATATAATTATATTTTAATTAACTATTTATACTCTAACTATAAAGATGACCTAATTAGCTTCATTTTTATGTTTAAGTTATCTCCATCTCAGAGATTAGATGTTGTTGTCTCATTTCTTATTGCTGAATAAAATTCATGAATAGTTATGTGTCAGGCAAAGAATAACTAATCTGATAATTCAAAATCTAAAATTCAAAGGCTTTACAATGTCCATATAAACAGAGAATTTAAAAATTACACCCATGTTCTCAATGGGGTAAGTTACTCAAAACACAGGTTATCTCTTATGAGATTTATATGAAATGAATTTTAAGTTTAAACTTGGGTGTCAACCCTAATACATCTCATTATGTATGCATATGTTTCAAAATTTTAAAAAAAAGCTGAAAATGTCTAGGCCTAAGCATTTTAGAAAGGTGGTTCTCAGCCTGAATATATTTTCCACATGACCTCCTCTGCATTATTTTTCAGCTCTCATCCAGTCAGCTGTCCTTCATTCTGTAGTCATAATTTTTCAAACTTGATTTCTCTTGCAAGTAATCCCTTGAGTCATCTTTGCCTGAGAGTCCATTACTACCTATTTCTGAATTCTAAATTCATGCGGCATAAAATTTCTAGTTTGCATTATCCATTTTCCCTTCAAAGGTAGTCTACAATGCGTTTGCCTTCAGATGCTCAGTTTGTAAACTGATGGTGTTATGAAGTTTGCACACACTCTTAATGTCTGATGAACTCTATATTCCATAAAATCATTCCAGATGTAGATTTTTGAAAATCTTCTCCACCGTTTTTTTTCTGGATTTCTTAATCTATGCCTTTTTTTTTTTTTTTTTTTTGGTGTTTAGCTTCTTTTATTTCGTGTGTGTGTGTGTGTGTGTGTGTGTGTGTGTGTGTGTGTGTTTGTGTGTGTGTGTATGTGTATTTACACATATGTATATTTTATTTACATTGCTGGAGTTTGAGCCTAGGGCCTAGGTATGCTGATCTAGTATCCTACTACAATTACATCTCTTTAATTTTTACATTTTATGTGGTAATACGATGCTATTTAGTTGCACAGGATTGTCTTGAATTCAGTCTGTAACCAAGGTAAGTTATGTGTTGAACTTGTGAAGCCTTCATCCTCTGGCTTCTGAGTAATTAAGAATATAGTTCTCTAACACTGAACCTTGCAGTCTTGGAAACATTTTTCTTATGATATGTTAGATGTTCATTTTTTCTTAATTATATTAGAATATCTGCTTCATAGTATTTGCTCAGATAACCACTCACATCTATAAAAATGGGATCATATACTGTAAAATGTATATAGCTATTTTTAGTTCATATGACCTAAATTTTGCATAAAAGATTTATATACATTTATCTAATATGCTGATCATAGACAGGTGTTGTAGAAGAGGTCATAGGTGTGCATACACTATGAGTGGGCATATAAAATTTTCATCTTTTATTCTCATAATACTTAGAAAAATATACTTTGTGATGATCAAACTTACATCTTGCTAAGGGAACATGGATTTGTCTCTCACATTCAAGGTCTATAATATAGTAAGGTATGAGAAAGAAAAAGCAATAGAAAAATCCATGCACACAGAATGCTCCTTTTACTAGCTGTGCTATTCAATTTTCCTATTTTGCAGTGTTTAAGGATATTAAGTATCTGTTTACAAAAAAGAAATTTGGAGCAGGGTGGTGGTGGCACATGACTTTAATCCCAGCACTCAGGAGGCAGTGGCAGAGGCAGGCAGATCTCTGTGAGTTCGAGGCCAGACTGGTCTACAAAGCGAGTTCCAGGATAGGCATAAATCTATACAGAGAAACCCTGTCTCGAAAAACCAAAACAAACAAACAAACAAACAAAAAATTGGTGCACAAATGATATCATCTGTAAAATCAGTTTCTGAATAAATGCCAGGATATATTTATATTTTCCTCATAGTGCTTTTAAAGATGCATTATTTTATGTCTTATTGTACAATAACTATACAGATCAATTATAATGTTCATTAAAATGCTGGCTAAAAGATATTACTTACCTGCTGGAAAACCCAGAGGAAAAGATGCAAAGAGAGCTTTTGTCTTACAGGCAAAAAATTGGTTTGATGAAAAGTAACACATAAAGGGTTATAAAGCTTAGGTTTGTGAAGTTGCTACTTGAAAGACAATCTTTTCTTATTGTGCAAAATGTTGAGCCATAACAAATCATTTCTGACAGATCTGTCCTTTTAAGTGAGTAGAATAACATGAACAAATATTGCTGCCTTGTAAGTACAAATCATTTCTCATTGAAACTATATGAACAAGAGTTACATATTTTTGTATGCTTTTGACTTCTGAGACTGACTTTTCACTTGTACAAGGATAAAAAACCGAAGTATTCTCTAGTTTCCATTGTGACATTAGATGATGAAGAAAAATTAAAGGCTGGCAAAAGGGCACATGGATAACAAGGCGCTTGTAAAGCTACTGCTTCTGTATTTCAACTCACACTTAGTTTTTATTTCTTCTTTATTCATGTTAGATAAGTGAATTCAACTTCCTAAGTATTTAAGCAGTGTGAAAAAAATACATAAATAAATTAATGTTGAAATTATAAAACCCCAAGCAGAGTGCAATCTCTTCTTAATGGAGCTGGACTTTCTCACTGTACAGAAGCTCACTGAGATGCCTCAAGTTTGTAAGTTGGCGAGTGTTTGAGCAGCATCCTGAAATCAGCTCTTTGACACTTTTATTGTGAGTTTATTAGATTAAAATGGTTTTGTTTGAAATAGAATAAAAAGAACCCTCAAATCCTCATCTTCTTGTAATTTTGGAAAGTAAAGTTAAGTGATTGTAGACTACAATTTCCCTTTGATGCTAATACTGCCTTTACCAAAGTGTCTGATGCCAGTCCAGCATCTGGTAAAGTGAGATAATTTAATAAATATTTCTGAATTAATGAATAGACATCCTTAATGAATTAGTGACTACACCTTGGCAGAATGCCTTAATTGTAACATCCCAAACTGTGCATATCTCTCACATTTCCAGTTTCAGTTTGAGTTATTACTGCTTTTATTACTATCCCTTTAAGAAGAGACATTCATAAATTATTCAGCATATAATTGTAAAAAGATAAAGATTTCCAGTTTCTATTAGGAATTTGTAGATACAAGCTTTTGGATGGGTCAAAAGAACAAGCTTTAACTTCTAGTTGAATTCATATGAGCTTTGGCACAGAAAACAATAGCTATCTTATAAATAGCATTATGTCTTGCAAAAATGTAGATTTTGATATCTTTGGAGTATTAAGAATTTCTGAACGTGTTCTCTTTGGCTCTCTAATCTGTGATTCATTCACATTGTTATTTTATTATTCTTCCTCTTACTCAACCATACACATACGTAATTTTCTCCATGGGTCTAACATGTAGCCAGATACATGGAATTCTTAATATTGATTTGATTTTTTTCCCTTTAGAGCTCAGAATTCAATATGCTTCTTAGAATACAGTCAATATCACCTTTTAATGTGTTGCTTTGATTTTATTGACTTTTTCAACTTACACAGAAAATAAAAATGTAAGTATCAAATCAAGAGTGGTATTGGAAGCATCCAGCGCAACCTCTCCAGAGAAGACTACATGAATGAGTGGGTCTGGCCTGCCCTTTATCTAGCAACACCATTTCCCTTACTGCCCATACTTAAATCTCCATTAAAATTCTTCCTTAATAACTACAGCGTTTTCAAAACGCTCTTGAAATCCTCTTTTCCCCAACTTGTCTCTTTGGCAGCCTTTTGTGTCTGAGGTGCTCACTCTGCCTCTCTATGTCGTGGTCACAATAGCAGTTTTCCTGCTGGAAACCATTACTCAGTCATTGTGACCAAACAGGTTTTATGCCCAACAGCACAAAGACCTTCTCTGTTTGAAAGAAGCATTAAGTTCTAATCAAATTTGCAAGGAAAAAGTGTGGAACGACTGGGGAACCACTAAAGCTTCTTTGTTTTTTTTTCTTGCTAGGCTGTCTGTGGCAGGAGTAATAACTGGTATTATAAAGAACACCATTGCTGTGGAATGTTCTGTATGGCAAATGTGTTGCTAATAAAACACTGATTGGCCAGTGGCTAGGCAGAAAGTATAGGCGGGACTAACAGAGAGAATAAAAAGAATAGGAAGGCAGAAGGAGCCACTGCCTGCCAGCTGCCAGCCAGGACAAGCAGCATGTAAAGACACCGGTAAGCCACGAGGCATGTGGCAAGGTATAGATTTATAGAAATGGATTAATTTAAGATATAAGGACAGTTAGCAAGAAGCCTGCCACGGCCTTACAGTTTGTAAGCAATATAAGTCTCTGTGTTTACTTGGTTGGGTCTGAGCAGCTGTGGGACTGACAGGTGAAAGAGATTTATCCTGACCGTGGGCCAGGCAGGAAAACTCAAGCCACACACCATCCCAAATTCAGTGATATGGTTAGAAAGTTTGGAGCGAGGTACAAATGTCTACGTATAATCATCTCCATTAATGACGTGTGTGTGTGTGTGTGTGTGTGTGTGTGTGTGTGTCTGTGTCTGTGTGTGTGTGTGTGTATGT
>CABHPQ010170391.1:0-21608 GCA_902168405.1 Peromyscus aztecus
GTCGGAAGGACAGCTGTCACCCTGATAGCAAGGGACCAGAGAGAAGAGTGGATTGTGCCCTTTGGGAGGAGCCTCACCCTGAGGGTCACTGATGCTGGCAAGAGTGCACTGGTGAGGGCTCTGCAGCGTGACCATGAGCTGTTCACACACCTGCTTCAGCAGGACTGCCAGACAAGGGTTTCTAGGAGGTTTCTGTTGAGGCCGTTCTCTGTTAGTTACTTGCCTTGGGCTGGGGCAAAGCTCCTGACTGGACAACATAGGAAGGAAAGTTACGTCCGCTCACAGTTAGAGTCCGCGGTGACAGGAAGGCAGGACAACAGGAGCGTGAGGCACGTGGTCCCATACACCTCCTGCAGTCAGGACCACAGACCATGGGATGGCGCCACTCACATGGAGAATGGCCCACATCAATTACCCTAAAATAGAAAATCTAGCACACACAAGCTCGGTTGTCTGTTTCCACAAATAATCCTATCAATCAAGATTAGTCCTCCCAGCTTCGCAAAGTGGAAGCTAGTCCTCCAGTCTAGTCACTTCCGTGGACATGAAGGACAGTGGTCCCCATTCTACCCATATTGATAGGTGGTGGTGTTTATAGATGCATGCTTAGGTTTTATGTTTCCTACTTACTGATGAAAATAATCCGGATAGGAAAAGCAGTTCATCAAATGAAAGGGAGATACTGTTTGCTTTGTAATTTTTAAAAATTTATTCTTATTTATGTGTATGGCTGTGTGCCTCCTTGTCTGTGTGGTACCTCGTGCCCACAAGTGCCCTCGGGGTCTAAAGAGGGCATTGCCTCTCCCGGAACTGGCATTAACGGTGGCATGAGCCACCCCAGGAACAGAACCTTGGTCCTCTGCAAGAGTAGCTGTGTGAGGTAGACTGCTGTGATTGTGTAATGAAAAGCCACCGAGCCACTTTTTATCAGGATGACCATGGAGTGTCTGAGCTTAGTCTGTCCACTTCTGTTCTTGATTTTCCCTAAGATTCTTGGGTATGCAGAGTAACATTTCCTCACAAATTGGGGGTGCTAGTCTTTCTTTTCCTTTCCTCTCTCCCTCCCTCCATCCTCCCTTCCTTCCCAGTGCTGAGATCAAATCCAAGCCCCGACCATGACAGGAAAGTGCTGTTTCACTCTTCCTGCAGATAGAGGTTTTTTTTTTTAACCTGTTCTTCAGGATTCTGACTAGACTGCATGATAGTCTCCCAGAGCACTCTACAGTTTGTCTTACCTTTCACTCTCGTTCCCCTCGCCCAGCTCCTTGTTGTTATTCGTATTGTACATTACAGAAATAATAACCTAGTCTTATAGTATCAGGTTCTTGGGAGGCCAAAGCAGTGGCCATAAGTTCAAGGCCCGACTGGGCAACTTAGTGAGATCTTGTCTCAGAATAAAAAGGGAAATGAAGGTTTAGGAATGCAGGTCAACAACAGGGAGCTTGCCTAGCATGTGGAGGCTCTAGATTGGAGCCCCAGTGGCCCCTCCACAGCATTAGTCACTCTGGAAATGGACCAGTTGAAACGATCTACTGTTCATGTTAATTAGTATTTTTTTTAAATAATTTCAGATGTTGCACATTTTCAGGCCTAGAATTCTGCTTGTTTCTTTTTGATGGTGTGCATTTCTCTCCTAAAATTATCTATTTATTTATTGTTCTTTATTGCTTTGCTAATTCCACGAGCTGGATGTGTGTCTCTTTCTTTTGACATCCCCCTTCTGTGACTATGGGTCACTGTTTTTTTTTTTTTTTTTTTTTTTTTTTTCTTTGTATTAATTGATCTACCATGTTGAGTTGGGAGCGACGCAGTGTAAGAAGTCTGGATTACACGTTGTTGGTTTCTGTTTCTGAGGCTGGTCCTACCGGCATGGCTTTGTCTGCCTCTTTATATCTCTGCTGTAGGGCAGCGGTTTCCATACTGAACTCAGTCCAAGGGCCTGGCTGACTCTCTAGACAGATCTTTATCACCAATGCATGGCCTTCCTGGCATCGTTATTGAATGGCTGTGGCAGTCAGGAAGAACCCTTTGCTGTGTCTGGGCAGAACTCTGGCGTCGCCTTGCCATGCTGACCTCAGACTCCACCCTGGCACTCAGCCTGCCCCTGGACAGTGAAGGCTTTGGCAAAGTCCCCTTGCTAAATCCCCGCAGAAAATCCTGGGCCTGTCCCCTGTGGCTGTGACCATAAATTCCAGTGCCCCTCCCATTCAGAGTGGACATCTTTTTCCTTGGGCAGGGGAAATGTACTTCTACTCGGGCAGAAATGGCTCTGGGCAGAAAGCCAGGTGAGTCCTGAGCGGCTCCTGAGTTTCCTTCCCCCAGGGCTCACAGTCCTGCAGCGCCTGCGGTCAGAGCCGGGGGACAGCTGCTTCCTGTGCTGTCCGATCTGATTGCCGTACAGTGGAGGGCAAGGCCAGTGGACCAGCACCAATTAATTACTCTTTCATGACAGAGGCCAGGAGTGTGTCAGTTGTGTTTGTGAACTGCCTTCCTCACTGATAATGTCAAAGGCACGTCACTGTTTTTTTTTTTTTTTTTTTTTTTTTTTTTTTTTTTGTTTGATCCAACTGTAGTGTGACAGAGTTTTAAAAACAAAACACCAGTCTTAGGGTGGATGGCACAGTTTTGGTTGACTCCTGATCACTTCTGCTATAGCACACGTGTGTGAACTTCCACGGCTCGGGCTTTCGTTCCCTGGGTTACAGATGTGGTTGGTGACAGGTAACCCTGCACACTAGCAGGTCTTGTGTTTTACACAGATGGATGCTGCTGTCTCCAGCTGTCGGTGCTCCTGCCACAGTGGGAGTCTGTAAATGCAACTGTTCTGACTCCTGTTTTCTCTGTGTTGTTTGTGATCAGTTTAGGATTAGAGTATGGTGTATGTCTTCTCATTTCATCCATCCATCCATCCATTCATTCATTCATTCATTCATTCAGGCCGTGTGTGTGTGTGTGTGTGTGTGTGTGTGTGTGTGTGTGTGTAGCTCTGACTTTAGCTCAGTCTGGACTCTAACTCAACCTTCCTGCTTTTACCTATTGAATACTGGGATTGCTTACTCGAACTATTAGAATTAGGTTCTAACCAAGGCTGGCTGTGCCTTTAATCCCAGCATTTGGGAGGTAGAGGCAGGTGGATCTCTGTGAGTTCCAGGACAGCCAGGGCTACATAGAAAAACCCTGTCTTGAAATAACAAAGAAAACAAAACAAAATAGAATAAAATTAGGATGAAATACCCATTCTTTTAAAATACACTGTGTATTTTCTGCATGGGGAATTGACACACGTTTGAATGTAAACATAGCTAAAAATGTTTTCAGATAGCATCAGTGGTCAGAGTCGCCAAGTTCTGTTTCTTTCCTTAGCACCTGTGTGCACTCTCTGGATAATGTGGAGGGTCTGTTGTTTCCCCTTTCTTTTTCTTTCTTGAGACAGGACCTCACCATGTAGGCTTTGTGTGTGTATGTGTGTGTGTGTGTGTGTGTGTTTCTTTCAGAAATGGGAAGGAAGAAAGGGGCTTGAAGACTGTGTTTTAGCCTCAGGGAGGGAGAGAGCATTAAGCAGAAAATGGTACAATATGTTTTTTTAAATTAAATTTTCTTTTCTTGAAAATAGATTTTTTTCCCTCATATAACAGTCCCTCCCGCTTGTGTCTGCCCTCTTTCTGTCTCCCATGAGAAGACAAACAGGCTTATAAGGGAAAATAACCAACTAATATAAAGTAAAAACGGACACATTGGAATAGGACAGTACAAATAAACAGAAAGAGCTCAAGAAAAGGCACAAGAAACAGACAGAGACACGGAGACCCTGGGCATGCGGCTGCTCCCAAGAGTGGTTTGCTTCCCGGTGAGACTCCCTTGGAGAAAAGTAACTTTCATTTGCCAGTGGTTATCAGTTGGAGATGGCTTCTGGGGTAGGGATGGGGCATGTGTCCACTTCTCCTTTCAGTTCTAGGCCTCCGTCTGCTGCAGACCCATGCACGTCCTGGGCTCCCATGTATTTTAAGCATAACATTTTTATTGCTTTTTTGAGAGTATCATACATGCATACAACATATTTTTATCATATGCACCCCCTTTCCCACTTACCCCTCGCAGATCCATTCCCATGCTCTCCCAACTCCATTCTCTTTGTTGTTGTTGGTTTTATGGCCCACTGGTGCCAGTTTGTGCTGACCATGTTCTCATGGGTAAGGTGCCACCCACTGGGGTATGTTTTTTTCTCTTTTCTTGCCTTGGTGGTCTGCACCTTGTTCTGTAGCCCATGCTGGCCCTGAACTTTCTGTGATCATTCTGTCTCTATCTCCCAGCTGTTGGAATTACAGGCAGGTGTCACTCTGCTGGGCTATTTTATGACTGGAAACTTGTATTTGCGTGGAGTTCCTTGTGTTCTTGTGGGTTTCCTTGTGTCTGGCTCTCTTTTGCATAACCACTGGCCAATTACCCAGAGCTTTGACTGCCACCCCCCTCCCCGTCTCTTCATTTTCTCCTCATCTGGCAGTGAGGGGCACAATAACTTAAAACAAAGACGGACAAACCACCTTCACCGTTCCAGGTTCCTTTTCGGACTTTAGCTCCATCCGTCTACCCTCCAAGTCTTCCATGTAGCTGCCCCCACCTTTCCCTTCTCTGACGTCCCACGAGCTGCCCACTGACCCATGGCAGCCTTCCTCTGCCCCACAAAGCTGCTCCTTACCCTCCGTGGTCTCTCCTGCCCGCCATGCTGGAGAAGGAGGCCTTCCGCCTTGTCTGTCTGCTACACTGCAGCTTGCTCCCGTGTGCTGAACCACACCTGCTTCTGCACAAGCTCAGCATTGCCTCTGGAGACAGAGAGCTGTGTCTCACACTCATGGATCTTCCTGGGCCTCTGGGTCCTCTTCCTGGCAGATACTCAGTCAAGGGGGGATGTTTCTCTTTCATTTGTGACTCTCTGAGACGAGTGAGGGCCCGTTTCCGTATAAAGAGGAGAAAGCCAAGGCCGTGTGTACTTAAGTGATGTCTCACAGAGAATTAATTGTGGATTCAGTATTAATAATCCAGATCGTGTCGTTTGCCTCTCCTTTCACTATCTCCCTAATGAACTGGTGCAAAATTACTTTGGTAGGCTCTGAAGTACATGAGGTCATTCATTTAAAAAATGAGCTGGGAACTGATGGAAACAGATGCAGAGACCCACAGCCAAGCATTAGGCCAAGCCCAGGGAATTCTGCTGAAGAGAGGGAGGAAGGATTGTAGGAGTCAGAGGGGTCAAGGACACCACAAGAAAACCCACAGAATCAACTAACCTGGGCTCATAGAGGCCCACAGAGACTGAACCAACAACCAAGGAGCCTGCAAGGGACTGACCTAGACCCTCTGAATATACATGGACAGTTGTGTAGCTTGATCTTCTTCTGGGACCCCAACAATGGGAGCAGGGACTGTCTCTGACTTTTACTGGCTTTGGGAACCCTGGTCCTCCATACAGGGTCGCCTTGCCCAGTCTTACTACAAGGGGAGGTGCTTAGTCTTACTGCAACTTGATATGCCGTGTTTTGTTAATATCCATAGGCGGCCTGCCCCTTTCTGAAGAGAAATGGAGGAGGAGTGGATGGGGGAGGGGGCAGAGCAGAGGTGGAGGGAGGGAAGAGAGGAGGGAGGGGAACCTGGGGTCGAGATGTAAAATAAATAAATATTTAAATTAAAAAATGTAAAGATTAAAAAAATGAGCTGGGACTTTCCCCCTTCACCTCTGTGTGGCTGTCCTCGGAGGACACAGCTGCCAGTGCCTGCCGTTAGGACTTCCACCATGCATCACCTTGGCCTTTACATCAGATGAGACCCCCTGAAAACACATTTCGCTGTTTTCGGTGCTGAAGAGAGGATCATTGCGGGATACAACTCTTCACTTTGTTCCTTTATTCCAGGCCCTTCGTTTGAGTAACACGGCCATGGGGAAGACAACGACAGGCCAGATAGTCAACCTGCTGTCCAACGACGTCAACAAATTCGATCAAGTAGGTTCCAGCTCTGTCTGTTCCTGCCCTGAGTCCCCGCTTTAGCCTTCTGGAGTATGAGGGGTTGGTGTAGACCAGGGTTCTGTGGAGGAGGTCACAGGAACGTTTAATCTCCCTCTCACCCCTGTGTGCAGCATAGCCGTCGTCAGATGTGTTTAGACTGGGGAGTCAGTTTTGTTTTTGTGATGCTGCCTGCCTGCGATAATCAGAGAGCAGCATTCCTCCCCAACTTGGTTGATTCGGTAATAGTCCTGAGTGGCTGCCCTCCCCTGCCCCACTCCGTAACCTTTAGCAGATGGCAGTGGAGCAGCCAGCTAATTGTCTTTCTCCTTTTCTAGAGGACCAAGTCTTGGAGGGCTGGAGTGTCCTGTACGGCCCTCTCCATGTGGTACCTGGTACATAGGAACACTTCGATAAGCCCTGCCACATGGGTGATTCCTAACGAGACATTGCAACCCTCTCGCCTCATACCCATTTTTCTATACCTACCTTTTAGATTGATTGCAAGGTCTAGAACATTCTTGTGTGATCTGTACTGAGCTACAGCCTTTTCAGATTTTCATTAATCAAATATAAACTTCACTTAGAGTTGGGGATAAATAAGATACTGTCCTAAGAACCCAGTCCTCCTGTTCAGAGGTTCACCACATAAGCAATGGCTGCAGAATGTGGTAGGTACCATAGCACGGGCTTTTCTGAGGTGTCGGGGAGATCCAGAGGAGATGGAGTTCAATTATGTGGCAAAGAGCATTCTGGGGATTGCTGCCCTCACACATGAGGGGGAAAAATGGAGTCATCCCTGGGATGGTACAGTCCAAGCCATCCTATATCAGGGCCCAGAGTCTACTGTTTATTGCACCAGCATGGTTTCTTCTGCAGAAGATCCTTGTAATTCTGCCTCAGCAGATTTAAACCCACTGTGACTGCTTCTGTTTGGATTCTCATCTTTTGGAACATAAAGTTTCTGGCATGCATTCTTACCCATCTTGTTTTAGTTACAGTCCTAAGAATGTGTTGGCTTTGTATCTGCAGGTGACAATCTTCTTGCACTTTCTGTGGGCGGGGCCGCTGCAGGCCATTGCAGTGACCATCCTTCTCTGGATGGAAATAGGCATCTCCTGCCTAGCTGGCATGGCTGTTCTGGTTATTCTTCTGCCTCTGCAAAGCTGTATTGGGAAGCTGTTCTCGTCACTGCGGTAAGAGAAATGCCAGACCAAAAATATGTCCAGTTTGGTAATGCATCTGCCTGAGACTGCTACCTAGATATAAAATAAACACTTCTTAGCTTTTCCGCTCTGCATATACTGCGGGCTCTTCAGGCTTAGCTGGGGAGTACTCAAGCCATAAGCCAAAGGCTGGTCTTGAAAGGGGAAAGGTGAAGGTATGGGCTGGCTGCTCCCAACTGGCTTTTCAGTGTAGCCTCTTAAAGAGCTTCTTACTATAAGTTACGTGTGTGATGTTAGTTAACATTAAGTAATAGTAAATCTAATCTTATTTTTGTATATCTTGTTCCATCTATCTATTATATCTATCTTTCTAACTATCATCTATCTATCTATCTATCTATCTATCTATCTATCTATCTATCTATCTATCTATCTATCTAACATCTATCTGTCTATCTCTCTATATCTCTCCATCTATCTATCTATCTATCTATCTATCTATCTATCTATCTATCTATCTATCATCTGTTATCTAACTTTCTAACTATCAACCATCCATCCATCCACCCATCACCCAACCACCCACCTATCCATCCATCCATCCATCCATCCATCCATTCATCCATCCATCCATCCATCCATCCATCCATCCATCCATCCATCCATCCAATCTATTGTGTGTCTATGGGGAGGGTACACATGTGCAGATGAGAAGGTCAGAGGACAATTTGCAGAAGTGTTTCTTTTCTTCTACTGTGTCAGTCCCAGGAGTAGAACTCAGATCATCATGCTTGGCAGCAAGGGATTTTACCAGCTGAGCCGTCTCACAGTCCCAATCCAAATTTACAGAGCTGTTCTCACATATGCATATATATGCACTTTTTTACTTCAGCATTTCCATTGAATTACAAGTTCTCATGGGGTGAAGCCAATCTCAATGGGGCCCTTCCAAAGCCTTGCTGTCCTAGCAGTGTGTGTGTGTGTGTGTGTGTGTGTGTGTGTGTGTGTGTGTGACACATGGCTGTTAACAAAAGCCTAAATGATGATACAGTGACCTTGACCTGAAGCCGGCACCAAGAATCGGAGCAAGTCTCCATCAAGGTCTCCGGATTTGGGACTGGACAGGGCGGGGTGGGGGGTGCTGTGTTGTTTGATGGCATCGGCTCTTTTCTTCTGAGTCTGTGTAGTTTCCCCTGCAGTGAACGTTCTCTCCCTTCTTGGCTATGAAGAAGGGGACCCAGTTCTGTGCTCCCATCACTCGGAAGCTCTTTTGCTCACTCTTTTCCTGATGGATGGACAAGTGTCTGTGTCCTCCCTGCAACCTTTGTTCCTGTCTCAGTCCACCTCCGTCAACTGTGTCCGTGTCAGACTTGAAGCTTCGTAGCCTTCACCTCCTTTCGGTGCCCCTCCAGGAGGTGAAGTGGTTGTCTCAGACTCGCTTTTGGTTTTCCTCAGCAAACATTGAAAATGCTCCATAATACTCATAGAGTTGGCAGAAACGGGACCCACCTGTGTTGTGGGAGCACAGGAGCTTCGGGACCGCCTTTGACCCTGGGTCCCTCTCTGAGCCTGTGATTGATATACAGAGGTTGGCTGCCTTCCCTGTGGCTCATCTGTCCCATCTGTCCCCCTCAGGAGTAAGACTGCGGCTTTGACGGATGCCAGGATCAGGACCATGAATGAAGTCATCACAGGCATGAGGATAATCAAGATGTACGCATGGGAGACGTCATTTGCTGACCTCATTGCCAGTCTGAGGAAGTAAGTCTTGGTGTAGATTGTAGCACAAATCTTAAATGGTCTTATTAATAAAAACAAACCTGGAGCCAGGTATTGGGGTGAATGCTGGAAGATCAGAGAAGCAGAATAAGCCACAGCCACCTCACCTTGCCAGTTCCTCAGCTGATCCTGCCTTCTGAGACTGGAAGCCTCTGAGCCCTCATCCAGAATGAATCTCAGCTGTACTGATGCTCAAAAGCCTAAAAGCTTAACCAGGCTCTGGTTCCTGGTCCTCATGCCTTATATACCTTTCTGCTTCCTGCCATCACTTCCTGGGATTAAAGGCGTGTGTCACTATATCTGGCTGTTTCCAGTGTGGCTTTAAACTCACAGAGATCCAGATGGATCTCTGTCTCCAGAATGCTAGGATTAAAGGTGTGAGTGCCACCATTTTCTGGCCTCTATGTTTGTCTAGTGGCTGTTCTGTTCTCTGACCCCAGATAAATTTATTAGGGTGCACAATATTTTGGGGAACACAATATCACCACAGTAGATTGTATTGTATTGTGCATTTTTCTATTTCCTAATTTTACTGAATGAATTAGAGTTCTCAATTTGTTCCCTTGGTAACTCAACCCAGATATAATACGTGCCATCTTGTATGTGGCAGTAATGTTAAGTATGATGATCCGGACATCATTTTAACCTGGGCTTCCATGGACCATTATTTTCAGGCATAAGCTACCTCTCTCTCTCTCTCTCTCTCTCTCTCTCTCTGTGTGTGTGTGTGTGTGTGTGTGTGTGTGTGTGTGTGTGTGTGTCTTTCTCGGTCTTTCTCACCCTGTTTTGTTTTTGATGGTGCTGGGGATTGAACCCAGGGCTTTGCATGTTCTAGGCAAGCATTATACCATACACTACTAGGCTACGTGGCCAGCCTTCAAATGCACATCTTATGTGCTTCTTACTGATAATAAAATGTAATTCCAAGTGTTTCTGAATGCTTCAAATTCTCTAAAAAATCATGATCCCAAGACACAAGGATCTGAGAAAATTCCATTTACAATAAAGCTCTCCTTGGTGTTAGTGCAGTGGGAGGGGTGCTGGAGACTGAGTACCCCTGGGTCGAGCTGGACTCGAAGAAGGGGCGTTAGTCCTTCCAGCGAGTGTTAGGGAAGTATCACTCCTTTCGTTTGGTTTCAGACGTTTGTTTATTTTTGCACTCTGGCACAGGGACTTCATAATCTCTTGTAGCTCTGGACACCTGGGATTTTCATGTCTGAAATACCCGGCTATGTAGAGAGTCTGTTGCCCCTTGTCTGTGGGTTCTGCCCAGCGTGCCTCGCCCTACCACACTCCTCTCCTCCATGCCCGTGAGCCTCTGTGCCAGCAATTTTTGTCTATAGTTTTGGACAAAGTCTTCGTTTTAGGGGTACGGTTCTCTCCTGAGCTCACGGAGGGGAAGGGCTGTGTCTCATCCATCCTTTGGTCACCTGTAAGGAACCTGACCCGGGACTTACCTGGAGGTATGCTAGTTGAATGCGTCTGTTTGAGTCCTTGATAAAATCACCTCAGAGGGACCCAGACTGTTCTCCTGCACCTCTAGCAGTGTGGTGGGATGAGTAAAGTGGGTTGGTGTCCCGTGTGGTTTTCCTGAAGCTTTCCCCAGAGAATGTGCTGGCCACTGTTTCTGTAATGTCACAGGCCAAATAAAAATTATTTATTACACGTGTGCATGTTTTCATGTGTGTAGGTTTACATGTGTGCACATGTGTTTACATGCATGTGCAGGCCAGAGGCCCCCCTCAGGTACTGTTCCTGAGGAGCCCACCACCTTAGTTTTTTGAGACAGGGTTTCTCACTGGGAACGGGGGTCCAGTGACTCAGCTAGGCTGGTCACCAGTGAGCAGCAGGGACCAGTCTTTGTCTCCCCAATGCTGGAGATGAAGAATGACATTCGGGCCACTTGGAGTAGATTTTGTAAAACACTCAACTTCATTCCTACTCATATACCTGAAGGCAAGTCCTGGACCAGGCACCTTAGGGGTGACGGACGAGTGAGTGAGACACAGCCTGTCCCCTCTGAGCTCAGCAACTCGCTGGAGGAGAGAATAGCTCCCCTAAAGCTGTCGATTGCCCCTTAGGCAGAAATAGCTGTCCCAGAGCTTCATGGGGCACGGAGCGGCGTAGACTCGTGTGTGTGGATGCTATGCTCAGGCTTGGGTTCTCCTGCCAGCATGGAAGCTCTTTGAGCCATCTCTCCTGCCCCCACGGTTTACCTTAACACGTGTGTGCTGCCTCACAAGGGGCCTCATGCGTGTGGCATCGATGTTGGCGTTTCTATGTGGAAATCTGTATATGTCTCTTTTCTAGGAAGGAAATTTCCAAGATTCTGGGCAGCTCCTACCTCAGAGGGATGAACATGGCATCCTTTTTCATCGCCAACAAAGTCATCCTGTTTGTGACCTTCACCACCTACGTGTTGCTTGGCAATAAGATCACAGCTAGCCATGTGTTTGTGGCAATGACTCTGTATGGTGCTGTGCGGTTGACGGTCACGCTCTTCTTCCCCTCAGCCATCGAGAAAGTGTCGGAGACAGTGATCAGCATCCGGAGGATCAAGGTTCGTGGAAAGTACAGGTTTTTTGTTGGTTTTTTTTTTTTTTTTTGAGACAGGGTTTCTCTGTGTAGCTTTTGGAGCCTGTCCTGGATCTTGCTCTGTAGACCAGGCTGGCTTCGAACTCACAGAGATTTGTCTGCCTCTGCCTCTGCCTCCCAAGTGCTGGGATTAAAGGCACACACCACCGCCCGACGTAAAGTACAGTTTTAACGTTGGAGGAATCTCCTGCATCACATGATTTCTTTTGCTTAGTGTCGCTTTGTCTTCGGCGAAATTTAACCCTGCGAATGCCAAACTGTTAGTCGATCCAAAATGATGTATAGTGTCCTGATTGTAGGGCCAGTGTGCTAAAAGTCAGAGGAATTCCTGGTCGTTCATGGGCACAATATAAATAGCAACAGCACAGGGCTCTTGATGGATGAGTGGTGGCTGCAGGAACAAGGGAAGTGTGTCCAAGTAGGAAAAACATGCAGATTTCGTCTTCTAGACCAGTGGTTCCCAACCTTCCTAATGCTACCACCCCTTAATACAGTTCCTCATGTTGTGGTGACCCCCAACCATCAAATTACTTTGTTGCTACTTCATAGTTGTAATTTTGCTACTGTTATGAATTGCAATGTAATTATTTGATATGCAGATGGTCTTAGGTGACCCCTGTGAAAGGGTCATTGGACTCTAGAAGAGGTTGTGACCCACAGGTTGTGAACTGCCATTCTAGACTCACTGGACAACTAGTTGGGGACTGAGTCCAGGCCTGAGTAGAGGCAATGCTTTTTCAGGCTGGAAAGCCCTTGCTCCTTAGAGAGGCAGTGGCCTGAACCAAACAAGCCCCTGTTGAAGAATGGTTCTCTTCTTCTTAGCTGTTTGACTTGTTCCTCTCTGACTCTGCCTTTCCCCTGTGGTCTGCTTTTCACTCTTGCTTCCTCTTTGAAGAGCCCTCCTCTGACTGACATGTCCCTCGCCCAGTCTGCTGATTTCCACCACACTTACCTCTGCTTTTCCTAAGTAGCTACTCCTAAACTGCTCAGGGCAGATTGTGTAACCTTGATACTGGTCTGGAACGTAATGGTGCTAAGTGTTGGTGTGATGGTGAACGTGTCTGGGATGACGGAGAGGCTCTGTGAGAAGCCTGGTGGGACTTTGTTTGGTTTCTGGTTCTCAGTAGCATTGCTTCTCCAGTAACAGATCAACTTAGTCATCTTGGGGCCATAGGGGAGTGAGGCAGGCTTGCCATAAAAGCCAGGATTTTTTTTTCTTTGCTCTGAAGTTTCTGATTTATTTTCCAAAGCATTGCCTGGAGTCCTTGGGCCTGAATTGTGCAGCTCTGTCACTCTCCAGAGTTCCAGGGACGCTGAGAGGAGAGGGGGCAGATAGAACATAAGAACCAGGGAATGGGGAGATTGTGTCTGGAGTTTTCCTGTGTCCACCTGGATCCTGCAGCCACTCAGACCCAAGTAAACACACAGAGACTTATATCACTTATAAACTGTATGGCTGTGGCAGGCTTCTTGCTATCTAGTTCTTATATCTTAAATTAACCCATTTATTAATCTATACCTTGCCACATGGCTGTGGCTTACCCGTATTTTTACATCTTGCTTCTTGTGGTGGTGGCTGGCAGTGTCTCCCGACTCAGCCTTTCACTTCCCAGAATTCTCCTCTCTGCTTATCCCACCTATACTATACTTTCTGCCTGGCTACTGGCCAATCAGGGTTTTATTTATCAATCAATCAGAGCAACACATTCACAGCATACCGAAAGACATCCCCAGCAGGAGATGTGTAACAAAAAGTTGTCTTCTGGATCGACAAAGCTGTTGTGCTCAAACTCACTGCAGATACGTGTATCTGCGCAAGACCGAGGAGAGACTGAGCCTGTCAATAACATTTCATCATGGACGGAAGAGCGACCCGTGAAGCCCAGCCTTACCTGAAGAACTATTGACAGTTAACAGTTGTTGGTGGAAGATGGGTCGTTTTCCTCAGCAATGTGGCCAGTGACATTTTGCCCTTGTTCCAGTGAATAATTTCTCACCCACATTCTGCCAAGAAACTCCAAGTGGGTTGCACAAAAGGAAGCCATGGAAGTAGCAGGGGCTCGTGGAGAATTTGGGTTCCAGTGGGGGAGAGGAGGGGGTAAGATGACCACACTTTATTATATACATGTGAAACTGCCAAACATTACATACAGTTACTGCCCATGGAAGAGCCCAGTTACGTAGGGTTAGTTCTGCCCAAACAAGTTTTTTATTCCTTCTGACAGTGGCCAAGCAGCATTGTTGGGGTGGTCCATGCCACTCAACTGCAGTTTTCTTTTCTTTTCTTCTTTAAAGTTGCAATTCTGGGAAGAAAATATGTGGGGATCTATTTGGGCCCTAGCTCATTCTGAGTGTATAATGCAGAACTTTGCCCTGCTGTGGCTTCACACCGTGTTCATTTGTTGTAATTCTGCTGTTGCTACACTTGCTTCCCCAAGACTTGAGAGCTATTGTATGGGTAGCACAAGCCAGGTCGTCTCTTCCTTTGTACACCACAGCAGTCACTGAGTATTGGCACCTACTGTCCCTGCTGTACAGAGACAGTACCTCTCGGAGGGCGGCTGGTGCCCAGCACACAGCTTGTATGTGACAGAACCTGGGTCCTCCTGAGACCTCCGGCTCCTTAACCACAGTTGTATTGACTACACTGCTTAGGACTTTTGAGGATGCAGAATATTTTAGTCATCTAGCCTTGTAAGAGATTTCTCTGCTGTAATATCCTGTAGATGTGGATAGTTGAACTCTGCGTTTGTGACTCTCCTGACCACACTTGGTTTCTAACACATGGCCCTGCTCTCTTTTACATCCCATCTCCATCTCCAGCATTGGGCATTTGCTCCATGAATGCCTTCTGCCCTGAGTTCAGCTGTTCCTGACGGATGGACTCTGGTCAGCTTTTACAATTCTCTCAGTGCTTAGTTTCCCGCTGTGTAAGACTGGTGCACACAGCCCACTGTCACTGGCTACATAATGGGTGCTGGGTCAGCACTATTGGTAGAGATGGCAGTTAACAGGATGTGCCAGTTGTTACTGTGATGGTAATACAGCTGGGGTCCTTGTGTGAAGGAGGGGAGGTAAGGGGTGTTGGGGGGCTGGAGGGTCACTAGGAGGTTAAGTGTGGTGTGTGTTGGGAGAGGTGTCCGAAGAAGAAGGTGCTTAGTGGTGTCGTGATGGTTGTGGTGTTGGGGAGGACTGTCGAAGGGGACAGACACCACAAAAGACAGAATTCTACAAGTAAAGGATTTTTTTTTTTTTTTCTGTTTTTCGAGACAGGGTTTCTCTGTGTAGCTTTGCACCTCTCCTGGAGCTCACTTGGTAGACCAGGCTGGCCTCGAACTCACAGAGATCCACCTGACTCTGCCTCCCGAATGCTGGGATTAAAGGCGTGTGCCACCACCGCCCGGCTTAGAAGTAAAGGATTTTTTAAGTTTTAGAATGGAAAATGACATGGGTGTTGTTTCCTTTAGAGTTCTGTTGGGATGCCTGCTTTAGTTCCCTCTTTGTTAGTGACATTTGCCTGTGGGTTCAGAGCACCACGGTACAGCCCTTTCACAGAGAGTTTATTGTTTTTATGCAAAGCTACTTGTGAGGTTTCATGAGGAAGCAAAAGATCCCTGCTTGTCACAGTTGTGGAGGCGGCCGGTGTGAACTCCAGGTCTCAGCAGAGCCATGCTCATTCAGAAGCCAGAGGGGACAGTCTTTCTCTCCTGACTTAGCATCCAAGGGCTGCTGGGTGCCATTCCAGTCTCTGTCCCCAAGGCCACATGGTTGTTTTGTACCTGTGTGTCTGTATTTCTCATCTCATTAAAGAAACCGGCTGTGTTGGATTTAGGGCCCACACATGGCCTTGTCTTTGTTATATCTGAAAAGATCCTATTTCCAAATAAAGACAAATTCCAGGGTTCTGGGGGTAGTAAGAATCCCAAGACATGTTTCTAGAGGGGTGTCTTAATCTGTTTGTATTCCCATAACTAAACTCCAGAATTTATGAAGAACAGAAATTTGTTTTTCATGGTTCTGGGAGGTGTAGGCAGGTTTGGCTCTCTGTTTTCTGTTTCCAGGATCATACCTCACTGCCTTGCTCTGGAGGGCCGGGGCATTGTGTCCTCTTTTGGTAGAAGACCTAGAGAGCTGGATGCTATATGAAGCCTCTCTCATAAGAGCTTTCATCCCATTCATCTCATCAATAGCTGAGCCTGTATTGTAGTTTAATCACCTCTTTAAAAAACTGCCTCTTAAAAATTTGTCTTTGCATACTAGGGAATCATCGCTTAGACTCTGTAAGTGTATTAGTATTCAGTTATAAGCTCAGCCCAAAGACCCACCTCATTTTTCACCATTATTAACATTTATTAACTTTTACAAAATAACGGGTTTCGTTATGACATTTTTTTCTCTCTCTTACACACACACACACACACACACACACACACACACACACACACACACACACACTGATCATCCACAGTCTCCTCTCACTGTACTGTTACCCGCTTCCTCTTCCTCCAAGCTCCCCTTTGACTTTCATGTATCATCTCTATTGTGTTCTTTAATTATAGTGGTTACAAGAAGACATATGTGGTGGTTTGCATGAAAATGCTCCCCATAGGCTCAGATGCATGCTCAGTCCCCAGCTGATGAGCTGTTGGGAAGGACTAGGAGGCATGGCGTTGTTGGAGGAGGTGTGTCACTGGGGGTGGGCTTTGAAGTTTCGGAAGTTCACACCAGGCTCCGTCTTTCTGGTCACTGTCTTTCTCCTTGCCTGTGGATTAGGATGTGAGGCTCTCAGCTGCTCTGTTCTGCATGCCGCCATGCCCCCCACCATGATGAAAATGGACTCACCCTCTGGAGCTGTGAGCAAGCCCCCAATTCAATGCTTTCTTTTATAAGAGTTGCCTTGGTCATGGTGTCTCTTCACAGCAGTAGGACAGTAATCTAAGACAATATACATTTAAATATGAAAATAAAACCTGCTGAGTCCATTTAGTGTTGCTCAGGTGTGTATGTTTTTAGGGCTGAGCACTTGGTATTGGATAACCAGTTAGTGGCCTCATCCTAGGGGAAAACCGATTGGCCCTCTCTCAGTAGTGATTAACTCAATGTTATCATGTTGGCCATTGAGTTTCGAAACCCTAGAACCATACTGGGAGGACACAGTTCACTTGATTGTGAGTTCCAGGCTAGCGGGATGTTCTGTAGTATTAGGAACCCTGAATCTTCCTCCTCTCTCTGGCATGTGTGGCCTTATGGGAAGTGGGTAGAACTGGAGATGACCCTATTAAGTAAAGTATCATCTTGTGAGCTGTAGGTGGGCTTGAAGAAGGTAACCATCATAGTCATCATCTCCAGGCTTCAGCTTGGGCCACATGGCGGCGCCTGGACACCTAGAGGTTGTTCTGGGCTGCCATGTACCAGCCAGATATTGGGGGTTTTGTTTTTACAGATGACTGAGGTCAGGTTTTGAGGACAACTAGCAGGATGTGCCACCTAGTCACTGCTGCAGGGGAGGCTTGGTCTAGGCTGTTTAGTTTCTGTGACACCTTGGTTGTTTATTTTTGCATTTAAGCTTCATTTATTTTATGATACATTGTGGTGTGAGCCTGTTCTCTTATTAATATCATTTGCTTTTTTTCTTTTGTTAATCTTTTATTTGCTCCCTTGGAATAAGATTTTCACATTGCATATTCTCTCTCTCTCTCTCTCTCTCTCTCTCTCTGTATAAAATCTAGGTTCCATATATGAATGAAGACATGATATTTGTCTTGTTTTTCTGAGTTTATTTTGCTTTGTAGGAGCATGTCTAGTTCCATCTATTTTTCTGAAAATGACATAGTTTAGTTCTTTTTTATAGCCAAATAAAACTCCATTATGTCCGTATACCACATTTTCTTTTGCCATTAATCTGCTGATGGGTCCCATGTGGAGGGAGATGTTGATGGATTACTCGGCTGTTGTGACTTGTGATAAATGGTGCATGTGGAGGTTCCGGTGTGGCTTAGACACTTTCAGATATGTTCCAACAGTGACAAGCTTAGGTCCCATGGCTGTTTTATTTTTAGGTTTTCCTTTATGAGGAACCTCCTTATTGCCAACTAATCTACATTCCCACTAGCAGTGTTTAAGGGTCACACCTGCCCCCCATCCTTGCTAACATTTGTTGTCATGTGTTTTCTTAGTGATAGAGATTTTGACTGAGTTGGGATTTCCCTGATGGTTAAGAGTGTTGGATGGTTTTCAGTGTTTGTTGCTCATTTGTACTTTGTCTTTTTTTTAAAATTCTTTTAATATTGTATGCAAGAATGTTTTGCCTGTGTGCCTGTGTACCATGTCCATGCCTGGTGCCCACAGCTTTGAGAAGAGGGCATTGTGTCCTCTGGAACTGAAGTTACTGATGGTGGTTAGCCACTGTGTGGATACTTGGAATCAAGTCCAGCTCCTTTGGGAGAGGAGTGCTCTTAACCACTGGGCTGGTTAGTTTTTTGTCAATTTGACACAAGCTAGAGTCATCTAGGAAGAGGGAGCCTCGACTGAGAAAACACCTCCATCAGATCCTGCTGTGAGACATTTTAATGAGTGGTTGATGGAACAGAGCCCAGCCCAGTGTTGGTGGTGCCGTCCCTGGGCTGGTGGTCCAGGGTTCTGTAAGAAAGCAGGCTGAGCAAGGTATGGAGAGCAATCCAGTAAGCAGCTCCCCTCCGTGGTCTCTGCATCAGCTCCTGCCTCCGGGATCTTGCTTTTGGTCACGGTGTTTATCACAGCAGCCGGAAGCTGTGGTAGACAGCCACGGGCACCATTTCCCCAGCCTCCTCTATGTCGTCTTCTGAGAACTGCCTGCCGCCCACATGTTGATGGGATCACTTGAGGCTTTCGGTATTTAATTTTTTGAGTCCTTTAGATATTCTAGATCTTAATCCCCTGTCAGATGACTGGCTGGGAAAATTTTTTCTCCCAATCTTTAATTATCTTTTAACTGCTGTTTTCTTTGCCATGTAGAAGCTTTTCCGACCTATTTGCCATTTTACATTAATTTTCATAAAGTTCTTTTCAGAAAGTCTTTGCCTGTGCTTGTAATTTCAAGTGTTTTCTGTTTTCTCTAGCATAATGGTTCTCAACCTGTGGGTTCTAACCCCTTTGTGGGTTACGAATACTTACTTTACGATTCATAACAGTCGCAAAATTAGAGTTATTAAGTAGCAACGGAAGTAATTTCATGGTTGGGGGTCACCACAGCATGAGGAACTATATTAAAGGGTCACAGCATTAAGAAGGTTGAGAATCACCAAGTCTAGCAGTTTCAGAGTTACAGGTCTGGCCTTGGGGTCTTTGATCCATTTTGAGTAGATTTTGCTGCAGTTATTCTGACTGAGGAGCATGAGGGCCTTTTGTTACCATTAGATTATGACAGTCAGCAGGGATCTGTCCCTTTAGTCACATCGTAAGGAGCAGCTGCTGACTGGTGGAACACAGCAGGGAGGGGAGATGGAGCCGTTCCTGCTGTCCGGGTGGCTGTGAGAAGATGCTTTCAAAATGTATTTTTGGAAGTGAAATGACTCAGGGAGAGTGGTGATTCTGAGGCCACTCAGTGGCAAGCTGTGATTCCTTGATGTGACTTTCATAAGGGGTGGCGGGCATCAGGAAGATGGGTAGAGGGCTCTTTCTCCAGCCTCTGCCGTGGGTCCCATGTTCTGCCTGCAATTCCAGCCTGACTAGATTCTTGAAGACCCGGGAACAGCCTTTGTCTTTCTTCTTCTGGCTTTGGCATGATGTTTGGCACATGATGAGCATCTAGTAAATATTTATCAAATCATGTCCTATCATCTCTTGTGTTTACTGTTAAAAAATCAAACCAAACCAAAATGATAGCAATGTCCAGTTCTATATGTGTTCAATTTCTTATCAGTATTTTCATTTTAGGAAGGACCTGGTGTACTTGTTCAGAATATTGGAAAGACTTTGCTCTTGTATCTGAAATTTATGTGTATGAAAACACATAGATGTGTGTATTTGTGTGTGTGTGTGTGTGTGTGAGAGAGATATATAATCTGTTAGTGCATGGCATGTTCTGATGTGACTTGACACTATGTTTTAAAGTATTTTTATTATATCTTTATTTATTATGTGTGAGGGGACACATATGTCAAGGCATGTATGTGGAGGTCAGAGGACAGCTTGTGGGAGTCTCTCCTTTCACCTCATGAGTCCTAGGATTGAATTCAGATTGGCAGACACTCTCACCTGCTAAGGCAGCTCCCTGTCCTCATGACTTGACACTTTAAATACAGTTGGTAAAATAATCTTTAGATGTAAGAAGTTTTATATTGCACTTCCATGAAAACACTGTTGTGCTTATATTTTTATTTCTGTGGTTAAAATAGTCCATGTTTTTCCTCTTCTCTAGAACTTTCTGTTACTTGATGAACTACCACAGCGCAAAGCCCAGGAACCATGTGATGGTAAAGCCATAGTGCATGTGCAGGACTTCACTGCTTTCTGGGACAAGGTAACAGATACCTGTGACATTTCACATCATTAATTTTCATAAAGTTCATCAGTCTCATATACTGAAAATTCTATAAAAATTCCCAAAATCCAAAAAACTGTGATCCTAAAGAATTTGAAAGTTGTTCTTTAAAAAATTATTATTTTATTTTATGTGTGCATGTGGGTCTGAGTCCATGCTTATGTCCAGTTACCCACAGAGGTCAGAAGACAGCATCAGATCCTCTGGGACTGGAGTTACAGATGGTTGCAAGCCACCCTGTGGGTTCTGGGAACGAAACCTAAATTTTCTGGAAGAGCAGCCAGTACTTTTAATTGCTGAGCCATTTCTCCAGCTCTTCAAAGTTGTCATTTATCTCGTTTTCACAAAAATGGTCACCATTGCCTTGGTTTGAACTGAATATCCCTAAGTTTTGACATTGGCAATGTACAGGACTGGGCAGATGAGGGGTTCATATGGGATGAATTAACTGTGTACATTCTAAATTGTCGTAGATTTTTACCTTGTTTTCATATCCTCTTAGAGCATATTCTATGATTTGTACTTTTTCTGGGGGTTAGAGTGGGGACCCCAGTACTCTCTGCCTCTGGTTACCTGAGTGGCAACCTGCAGGGAGGAGGCAGCAGACCAACACAGTAAGCTGCCTGGGTGTCTAGGTGTAGGGTTTCACACATGCTGAGTAAAACAGGCGAGGCCAGGAGGATTTCCCACATTGGATTCCATGGGACATATGGGCAAATAGGAAGAATAACAGGGACCACCGTGAGGAAGTGCTCAGTCCTGTAGACTTAGTGAGCCCCTCTGCCCACTGCTTTGGGGCCTCCAACATCCCAACATCGGCTCTGCTGTGCAGAACTCCTCTCAATGCATGGGAGCATGAGTTTTTTCAGTAGATAGACAATGGCAAAGAGGAGGCAGTGTCGCTGCCTGGAGACTGGCAAGGAACATGCTCCCAACCTCAGAGTGAAAGGAAACTCCACTCACAGGAAGCACAGCTGCCACCAGAAGCTGGGGTTGCAGGGCGCGAGAAGGTGGCGCAAATACAGCCAGCCTCAGATCGGTCTTTTCCTTAGCTGAAATACAGCCAGCCTCAGATTGGTCTTTTCCTTAGCTGAAGTTGAAGTGGCCAGAGGGCCTAGGAAGTGTAGTTTACTTGAGTTAAGAATTCAGCTGAAAGCCAGCTGGAAGCTGAGCAATACTCCTTCCCAGCTCTACTTTGTCTCCCCTTGCCCTGTGGTACACATGTCAAACCACAGACTCCTGCTCTCTTTATATGGCTGCCCATGTTTAAGTACTGTGTGGCCTGCGTCACATTCCCCTAATTCTGCTGTAATGCTGGCAGCTCTCCCCACAAACCCACAGTGTGTTTCCAGATATGGAAAACCACATCCCTGCATTCTTTACACATGGAAATGCCTGCAAGGTGCTTTATCTGGCCTGGAAATTTGTCTTTAGTTTCTTGGCATATCCCAGCACAGTACATTTAAAGTGTTGCTAGGAACCATGGCCAAAATGCCACTGTAAGCACCCCGGGTGAACACAGCTGGATGAGACACAGCACTGTAAGCACCC